>JBBPJV010000369.1:0-25100 GCA_038088915.1 Sutorius aff. eximius
AAGAGGTGCTGACGAGCGAAGATAAAGACTAAGAGTAACAGAGACGAGTCAGCACTAGGAAGACAGGCAAGACCAACCATGAAAGGATAGGACAACTAATGAAGTTGGACTAGGCTTGAGGTGGGGTTGGCGAGGAAGAAAAACAAATCGTAACACAGTCTAGCTCGCATTCCTAATGCTCGCTACCCTGTAGACTCCTTTGGATTCCCCTTCATCTTACAGTCTAGCTTGCACTCTCGTGCTCACTAAACTGCTGACCTTGTAGCCGTTCCTACACTTCGGTGTCTGAACCCCATGGACTACATTTCACCTATCATGTGATTCTTTTACTCATGTGACTATTATCCTTTTCATAGCCATTCCCACACCACCAGCATGGATCATGGACTACTGCTTCCAATGACTCACCTCACAGTTCATCATCTTAGATTGCCCTTCTCCTCATGTCCTACATGAGTCCCCTTTACGGAATCCCAGTGTTCCCTTTTCCCTTTATCACTGGATATTCTAATATGACCTATTCCTTCCATTCCGTCTACCCTGGACCCATGGCTCTCTGTTGTATTCCTACTATAGATCTCTCGCCCTCGGACCCATGGCTCTCCGTTGTATTCCTACTATAGATCTCTCATCCTCGGGCCCACGGCTGTCCATTGTATTCTTAGCATAGATCTCTCTGTCTCTCCTCTTGGCTCTCCACTGGGATATACCTTAGTATCTCCTTTATTCTTTCTTTCCTCTTACGGATACTACTTTCCCATGCTCACCTTACTATATAAGACTCATGCCTTCCTTGTAGTATTTCTTATGCTAGTTCCTACCTGGTACTTAGGACATAGTACTCCCGTACTTGTCTAGTCCTGTCTCCATCTATCCCTCATGTCTATATCTCCGATACCCCAATACTAGCTTTTCTTCCATCACTGCACTGTGTGCATCTTTGTCAACCCTCAGTCAAGCACTGTGACTTCCACCTTTCTTCGGGTCTCTCTCTACAACTTTCCTTTGATCCTTGGACTCCCTTCCTGAGTCCCTTACTATCATTAAGCCCTCCGTTCATCAGTCTGAGACTGACAGTCCTCATCGTACATTGATACTTCAATGTCCTCTTCATCCCAACTTGACATTGGCCTTTGTCCTCGTCCCCTGCAGTATTCCTCCTGCAGTCTCCTCATCCTCAGGCCTTCTTCTCTGGCCTCCCGATCATCCCTTGAACCCCCTCGGGTTCCTACACCTTCCAGCCTGTCTGTCTACCAGGCTCACACCATTCCCCCTCCTGGTAGTTCTTTCCAGGATCTCCGACCCCTAGGAGTATTGTGCTCCTTGCCGCCAGGTGGAGCAACAGCTCCATATCTTCTGCCCAATCCCTCAGGGGCTTGGTCATAACAGTAGTACCACCCAGGTATATATACAAGTGCCAAGAGTATTACTAATACATGACTAATATATTGTGAGAGATGGTATGATAGATAAGTAAAGGTACAGCCAATGGCATAACAGGCTCTTATCTATGATGTCATGGTTTTAGACCAGTCACATGATCTGACATCATAGAGTCCAGGCCCTAGTCACATGATCACAAGAAAGAAAAGATAGAGGGAAAGTCACGTGACCTAGTGTGACAAAATAAAGAGAAAAAAGAGTAGGCTACAAGTGTATGTGTTAAGAGTTAGAAAAATTAAATACATATCGTAACACTCACTTGCTATAAATGTAATGAATATGACACTTATTCAAACTTGCATAGAAACACTCACATGCTATTGATGAAAAATGACAAAAATAGACTTAGCTAGCAATTTTATTGAGAATCTGATCAAATTACTTACAAACTATCAATAAAATCATGGCCAATTTATTCATTGGCATTATTATTTCTTCAATTTTGCATACAACTACTTACTTCCTGTAAGTAAAAACCATGCAATAGATATACTTGTAAGCAGAGTTTCTTAATCAAATTCACAATGAACCACATACTTGCTATCAATGGGCAAGAAACAGAAAAGATTATTGTCAATAATTTCTTGTTTGAGATTCAAAATTACTTACATCCTATTGATTGAAAGGTAGCAGGACAATATACTCTTTATTGAAGTATCACTTCAAACTTACACCATTCAACTTACCCCCTATTAATGGAAGAGCAACAAAGAATATCCTTTTAATGGTGTTATTTGATTAAAATTCACATCAAATCACTTACAAGCTATACAATAAAATGTAGAAGCACACTATTTGTGAGTAAAATTCTTGCTGAATCTACTTGAACTTACTTACACTCTACAACATTGTCAAGAAGGTAAAGTAAGGATGATGATAATGATAATGATGATTAGTATCCTTGTTTCAAAGAACAAAAATCACTTACTCCCTATCAATATAAGAACAAAGAAAAAAAGAAAATGTTGATCACTAATGTTTTTTATATCAATATCAAGTCACTTACTCCCTGTCAACAAGGGGGTAATCAAAATTTAGTAACATTTTGACTGCATGTCTATTTCAAGCCTCACATGCTATCAATAAAAAGCATGAAACAAGATCCATTATTTTGACTATACCTGCAGAAACACTTACAAACTATATAATGAAGAATAGCACATGGATTTGTTGTAAATGACAACAATGACAAAGGTTAGCAACTAATCTTTATCCTTTGATTTTCCTGCACACTTACCTAATGTTGATATTATAAAATATGAGTTTATTATGCATAATAATTCATATTTTGATTGGTTAATAACCTTTTTCTTAATCTTTTTATCAAGATAATTACCTAGTTATCCATTAAAATTGGAATTTTTTACTGATTATTTTTTATTACCTGTGTATGTGGATACCAGCTTGCCAATGCATCCCTTAGATCATATTTTTTCCCCTAGTTTTTTTGAATTCAATATAGGGTACTAGGACACTTTATTACATCAGATTAATACTTATTTTGATAATCAAAAACCATTTTGCTTACTATTTGATTGCATATTCAGTGCACAACAAGATATTCTTTTCTTGTGCTGTAACCAACAAAATCTGCAGTGATTCATCATTTAATGCAGCTGCAGTCTTTTCTAACAATTTGCTGCATCCCAAGTTTGATTTTTTTGGATTTGACATGTCTGGTGTTGTGATCAGTGGAATAAACCAATCAAAGAGTCTATGCATGAACCTTCCAATTTTACAAACATCTTTGGAGGAAATGGCATATTACACAACTCCTTCCATATATTTCTTTTGAGGAACATCTCATTAGCATGCCTTCTTTCCTTTATAAGTTGAACCCCCATGAATTCTGCCATATAATCAGGAAGAAAAGCCTGTGTCAGAAGTGCATCCCATTTGGTGAATAACACCACAACTGGTACTAATATCCAGGTCAATCAGCTCAGAAAGGATTCTCAAAAAGTTCTACCACCTTTTCTGGTGTCACATTCAGAGAAAAACTTTTCCTCTGCAGCACTAGTAGCTCGATGAAATTGGTCCATTGGAATACAGTACCTATTTATATTCATGTCATTAGAATTAGCACAATATACCCACTCACCAAATGACATGAATTCTCTTTTTCAGGAAAGTTGTATTGGCACATTCTGTAATGAAGGTCTTCATCTTCTCAAACTCTTCCTCACAACCAGCTTCAAAACCAGCAGAGTCATGGAAGACAAGTCTTTGATTGCTTTTGAAAACCATCTCATGGTTAATATCATGGATTCCACACTGTAAAGAGTAGGAATGGTTGCAATAATCTTCTTTGGATATTCAAAACAGCCATGACACTTACCCCTCTGGAGCCCTCAATTGCAAAATCAATCTAACACATGATTAACATCCAGTATTACAATGTCTGGAAAACCATGCCTTTTCTCCTTGATCACTGTAAATCTCTGGATCCTCTGTTGAGTTACAGATTCCCTGCGGAATGGTTGTCTTGCCAGCATTTGCCCTGCCGATAATGAGGATCCTAAAACGTCCGAATTTCTCCATGAGGCCCTGATCAACATGCCGCATGAAACCGGCAACATCTGGAGCTTCTGTTTGCATATTGGTATCACCCCGGTCACCGGAGTGTGGCTCGGGAGGGTCGGGGTCTGCAACCTGTTCCCCAGGTTTACCTAAATCCATCTGATGTGTCTCGAGAGCCACATCTGCATCTTTGGCTTCAGCCGGGAGGATGCCGGGGATGCAGGGGATCGAACTGGGTGGTGTGTTGGGTATATTGTGATGCTGGGCAGGCGCTGGCGAGGGGTCTCTGCCGGTGATGTGAGATCGGAGCAATCCGACCTGTTTCTTGAATGCAGCCTTCATTGTTTGAGTGCCAGTTAAGAGAGCTGAGAGATGGGCAAAATGGCAGATGAGAGTCGGACACAATTCACGAACAACCCACCAACGGAATATGCCGAACCGAAAGAGTCACCTAGTAATTGAGCCATTCGGTCAGTGGTCGTCTGCCCTGCTCTCGCAGACGTTACCGTGCATCACCCATCGACTTGCTTCGAGGCACGTACGTAGACTACTTAGTACACGAACGCCGCCTAACATTGACATATGGTCAGCGAGCAGTTTATGTGTCTCGCTAGCGTCTTCGGCTCACTACTACGTGCGTTTTCGCCGCGGGATGAAACCCCACGCACTGCATATGTAGCCCCAGGCAACGACCAGGGAAAACAGAGGGCGCCAGTACTCCAGGTATGGCAATATGTACATCTCGGGAACAGCAGTTTGTTAACCTCCATCCCCGACAACAGCTTGAAGTGCTTAAAAATGAAGGACGAGCTACTGCAGGCCTCAGTGGTAACCCCGAATGCTCGAACACTTCCCAAACACCTGTGCAAGGCGGTCCTTTTGTGCCCGCCTCCTTTGCCAGGGTTCAAGGAGAACACGGGAATCAGGATGTTGAGGTATGGTCGGTCGCTTGTGTGAACCTACTCAATTTCAACTACTTTCCAACAGAAACCCCCGCCTCCTGATGGTGAAGACCTTGTACAGCCTATACCCTATTTACCGGCGATCCAATATAGCTTGGAACCGGGTAAGAATAACGAAAGTGGATCATTCCCGTGTCCTTATTACTTTCGTCCTTTCGTAGACATGCAAAATGCGCCTACCATCTCCCCGACCGTTGCTTTCCAGCAGCAAAGCGAGACGCAGGCCTCCGTTCGAGGCGGGGTACAAAAGAAGTCATTCTACGAAGAAACACCCCCCTCCGGAGTCAGAGGACCTGGCGAGTCTCCTCCCGTGCTCTCCGCCGCCTCGAAGACCGCGGAAACTCAGCAACTCATGGTACCATTGAAGTTTCCATTCAGCTCTGTACAAGAACAGCTTCGCCACATAGAGCGCTTATATCGCGAACAAAACAATGCACTGGTTCAGGCTATGACAGGAGAATACGAGGCCCTCAAACGCCTCTGTGAAGAGCAATTCGGGGCACTTCGAATAATAATCACTACGATTACCACTATCACCACCCGAATCGATCGATGGGGGCACACGGTTGCCGGGAGCGAAGGCCAAGTTACCATTCCAAGCAAAGAATTAAAGCAACTTTCTTTAGACTTGTCCGACATATCATCTCGCACCACGGAACTCTGGCAGCATTATGGCGAGCTTTGAGGGGTTTCGACTCTGTCGTCCACGAATCGCAGGTAGTGTCGTCATCCGGAACCATCGGCGAAGGCGACCGACAACCAAGGCAAGAAGGGCCCTCCCCATTATCTCACGCCATCACCGGTCAGCTGCGATACGAAGCCGAGCGGTCTTTTATCATGACTTCCTTCGCCTCAACGGCGCACGATACTCGACGTTCGGCGACATTCACTACACCCACACGGGATAGAATTTTCGAGATCGAGCGTTTGCATCGCGAAGAGACGGAACGCATAATTGCCATAATGACAGATGAACACGAGGAAGCAAGGCGCTCATATGCAGAACAACTCGAGGCTTTACAAATGGAAAACGAGAGACTTGCACAGGAGATTGTCGCTTCACGTTCACAAGTCGCTCTGTTACAGATATAGCCTGATTGTCGCAATAATGACCAGCCAAGGACTGTGTCGCAGCCCGATAATGTGAACTTTGATGGTGATATCACCGCTACCAGCAACCCCCAACCGAAGCGAGCACTGGAAGCGCTCCCTCTACGAGCAACTCCCGGTCGCGTCGCTTGAGCCTTGATAGAAATACCGCATTCACCAAGATCATGGAACGGAGTGTGTACGTCGATGAAGTTCGGATCCCCGTCCCTTAAGAGTCTAACATTCGCAACATAACACCATACAAGTCCCATATTGCGCGCCTCCATGATGCAAGTATACTCGCGGATTTAGACATAGTGGCGTCGGAAAAAACATGTTAGCTGGTCACCACCATGATTGACCAAGTTCGAGCGCTGACCCTTACCGGAAGACCGAAATAAAGGAGTTCAATGTCAACCAACGTTGCGACGTTCACATCACCGGTTCGGAGCTTATGATGTCTGCGACCATGACATGGCCAAGATATATCAATAGCTTTGGGAGAATGGTCGGGTAGCACGCCAAAACAAAGAATGGAAGACAACTACTAACGTACACTGGATATAACAGATCATTTATCTCCTACACTCTTAGAGCGCCTTTTTTCAGCCTTCCCCTGGGGCCGCGCTCTCCATGACGCTGACAGTACTCGCAGGCGTCTTGACGGCCTGGATAAAGGCCTTGACTTTTTCTGCGTCCTTGCCCGCTCCGTCTTCTCGCTCGACGCCTCCACTCACGTCCACCGCCCACGGCTTCACTCGCGCGACTGCCTCAGCTACATTCGAGGGGTTCAACCCGCCCGCAAGGATGAGCGGCATACGCGCGTGACGTGGCGGATCAGGCGCAGCGTCAGGATCCGGACTATCCCAGTCTTCCTGCGCCGCTTCCACCTTCTCAGTCCCATTCCCGTCTTCATCCCCGGTTTTCTTTTCGGTTTTGGTGTCAGTGTCGGTAGCTTGCTCAGCCACGTGCGCGTCGCCACGGCCGTTCACGATCGCCACCTTTTCACGACCGAGCTCACCCGCATCCACCACCGCCCGCGCACGCCTCCAATCGATCGTCTTCCCGCTTCCCCCACTGAGTCCGTCCTTGCGCTGTGCATCCAACAACACGAATGCGTGCAACCCTGGACGTGTCACCTCCCTCAGCCCATCGTCCACCCCATTGACGTCGCTAGTCCCGGCCCCTGCGCTGACGTGGAACGCGCGCACGACAGGTACACCCACGAACCGGACCCACTCGACGGGCTCCGTCCCGTGCAACTGTACGAGATCGAGTCCGACGCGCGTGACGGTCTCTTGTACGACGTGGAGTGGCGCGTCTTGGAATACGCCCACGAGTAGCGGGCGCCTGTGGGCAAGAGCACGCTCAAGTCGGCGTGCGTGCGTAGCGAACCAGGGCGCGTTCGTGACGTCTCGCTCTACCATCACATTTGTTTCCGTGACAGGCTCAGGTAGGGTTTCGACCTCGGTTCCAGTCTCGTCAGTCTCGGTTACGGTTTTGATTTCAGTTTTCGTTTCAGTTTTCGTTTCTGCGATTGTTTCTTGTTCCGTTTCCGTTTCCATTTCTGCTTTCCCTTCGAGGACGGTATCGTGAGCTCCACTCGAAGGTCTTTTTGACGAAGAGCGGAAGGCATGGACAGCACTTGCGATCGACTGTGCATCCTCCACCGAGACGTACCGCTTGCTCGACGGGACAAAGATGAGGCCAAGAAGGTCCGCACCGGCTTCGGCAGCCATGGCTGCCTCCTCCGCATTCCTTATCCCACAAATCTTTACCAACACCTCCCCATCCTCCTCCTCTTTCGGCAGATCCCAGTCCAGCAAGTGGTGGATGAACGCCCGCGGGTCCTCGGCGCGCATGAGTGCCTCGCCGACGAGCACTGCTCGGACACCTTGCTGGACGTACCCCCTCACGTCCTCAGGGCCAGTGATCCCGCTGAGCGCGCAAAGAATGATATCATCTCGTGACATGTCCGCTAAACGACTGGTCGTACCCATATCCACATTGAAATCGTGCAAGTTGCGGTTGTTCACGCCGATGACCTTGGCGCCCAGCTCGAGTGCGACGCACATTTCGTCCGTGGTATGCACCTCCACGAGCGGCTCCATCCCGAGCGAGAGCGAATAGGTGTACAAGGCGTGGAGGCGTACGTGCGGAAGCATGGCGACGATGAGGAGAACCGTGTCAGCACCCCACATACGCGCCTCCGCGATCTGGTACTCGTCGAGTATAAAGTCCTTGCGGAGGATCGCAGGACGGTTTGGGAGGGCGTCGATGGCCTGCCGGGCGAGGCGCATGTCGAGGAGGGAGCCCTTAAACCAAGTGGGCTCTGTGAGAACGGAGATGACAGCGGCACCAGCGAGGGCGTACGTGAGCGCCTGGTGTGCTGCGTTGGCGTTGGGTGCGATGTCGCCCTTAGACGGGCTCGCACGCTTGATTTCCGCCATGAGCGCGGGAGATTTGGCATTGAGGCGGGGAACGAGCGGGACGAGAGGTGGGGCGAGGTGAAGGGCAAGGTAGGCGTCGAGGTCTTGTGGGGAGCTGCTCGGGAGGGACTTGGCATTCTGGACGTCCTTCAGGCGTTGTTCGTAGATACGTTCAAGGATGGTGGGCACTTTTGTTTTCAGTTCGGCCATATTCCCGACTCTGGGGATGAGAGCGTCGTAGGGGAACGCAGGGAGAGCGGTATCGAGGACGAGCGCATGCGGGTTCTCTCGCCAGGTCCCGCCTTTGAGGCTGAGAAAGTTGCGGAGGAGGGTATCACCGCCCTCGGAAAGAATACTCTCGGGGTGGTATTGAACAGCCTCGAGGACGAACTCGCGATGGCGGACGCCCATGATGACACCACTTTCTTCGGTGACACAAGTGACCATGAGATCCTTTGGGAGGGTTTTGAGGGAGGCACTGAGGGAGTGGTATCGAGTGGAAAGGATGCTCTGAGGAATATCCCTGAAGCAGCCACGGCCATCGTGTCGAATGGGGCTCAGCTTGCCGTGTTTGATCTCGCCAGCATAACTATCGCGGACAAGTGTGAGCGACGATCGTTCGCGGTGAGGAAGAGAGGAAACACGAACCCGATCGTGCCCCCGTAAACGTCGACGACACACTCGAGTCCCATGCAGACACCGAGCACGGGCACCTTTCCTGTAAAGTACCGAATGGCATCGCGCGAGATGCCCGAGTCGGTGGTGGGATGTCCAGGACCAGGCGAGATGATGAGCGACTTGATGTCGAGTTGGGGAAGGGCAGAAACGGGTATAGCGTCGTTCCGGATGACCGTGACGCACGCCCCGAGGAGGCAGAGTTGCTGATAGAGATTCCACGTAAACGAGTCAAAGTTATCGATCAGCAAACATTCGACCGGTTGCGCGAGTGCGGGTGGTAAGGACATCGACGCTGTCGTCGTTGCACTTCTACTTGTGCTAGTGGACATTGTTGATGGTGTGCCGGTGACCAGCTGTACTAGATATGTGTCCGAGTAGAGGGCGGTACCAAGGCATTTCAAGACTGTTGTTTCATCCGATTACCGTCACGCGCTGAACAAACCGAGCGATGGAGTAGCCAAACGTTTCATCCCACATCGGTCTTGTGCATGACCGAACAATCAATCAGCCCACCTAGCTATCGTTTCAGATAGCTGTGCATGTGATGGGTCCCGGCCAGCAATCGGATAATACAAACGGTGCATCCAAGCCCGGGTTGACCAGGGTGCAGACAAACTGAGTAGAATCAAGGTAGAATCGTGTTCAACAATCGCTCTCGAGCCCAGCCCGCCGCCCATTACCCGCCAGCTTTACACTTTCAACTCCCACCAATACCTTGAGTAGTGCCATCGTAAGAAGGCGGTTCAGGGATGCGAACGTTCACGCGAACCTGTCGTTTGCAGCACTACCTCGTTTCAGCCACTTTATCGGCCCTACTAGAAACGCATCAGGCCCTGTCATCCGCGTCGATATCGGAGTGCTGTCGGCGATGCGTCGACTGTTCATTAATGCATTGTCTGACTCTGGGGAGTGGATGCTACGATTGGCGGTAAGCTTTTACATGACGTCGAAGAGTCGTCGGTTCAGTGCTTACCTCCAGAGAGCCGCTCGCGGGCGACACCATCAACCTCCCAGCAGACCCATCCCACACATAGCGCAACCCGTCTCTTGCAACAGTATCCCAAGCAAACGTCTCGACATGCTGCGCCAACCAAGTCGCCCGTTTGACACTGATAGGGGGACCACGACCCTGTACACGCAGCTCCGCCAACGCCGTAAACGAGTCATCATCAAGAACACCCATCAACGACACAAACGTCGCCTGGGTCTCCCGCGACTGCACCAACGAGATGACGTCCCCCGCGTTAAAATTGTCGCAGTCCACGATTCTGAGGTGCGACAGGCACGTTGGTGCGGTATCTCCCTGCAGTCTTTCTAGGAACGACCCGGACATTCTCGGACAGCCGATCACGGATAGCCTCTCTCCGTTCCACCTCGAGGCGAGGTCTTCTATCATCGCACTAGGGTCCATGGATACAAGTGTGAGATTGGTGGATGCAAACCGTAGGTTGAAGTCAAGATCGGGCTCCCGAAAACCATGGACACTGCAGTCAATGATCGTGATATCCTCTTGTACGCGGGTTTCTATGCGGGCGCGTGTCAGAATGCCTTGCAAAGCTGTTCTACCAGTAATCCTGCACAGGCAGAGGACAGCGGGTCGAAGCACGAGTAGATTTGGATAGGGCACATTATCATCGAAATGAATGTCCTTGACCGTTAACTCTCGTATCGACTGGAAGATGTCGAGCACTGATAGAAACCTATACAGGGAGATGGCGGTTTCCCCAGACGAAACCTCACCACAGATAGTTAAGGATGTTATATGCCTGAACCAGTTCACGAGGCGGGGATGGGCCATCAACGAACTCTTGAGAAAGTGACCACTGAATGTGACCTCTCGAAGGTGAGGAACCCTGAGTTTCCCCACGTATTCATAGCTGTTTACGGCGGGAAGCCATTTCAATTGGGTATTATGGCCAGCGTCAGAATGACTCATCAGCGTGAGCGCCTTCAGGCGTCGAGCATATCCACTCTCCCTCCAGATTGGGGGAATCGAGCAAGTATGCTCGACATCGAACGAAAGCGACCAGATGCGGTTGATGTGCGGACGGAGGAATTTCATGGCACGACTAATACCCACGCGTTCCACGTCGTGCGTTTGGAATGTTCTGTGATCCCTCGTTACAATGACTTTCAAGGGACAATTGCGTGCCCATCCGAGTGTGGTACGAGCGGCATGTAGTGACGCTGTGATAGCGTCCAACGTGATGACCGTACGTGTCCAGTAAACGGGGACAGTTTTAAGAATCCGAAACCATCTGAGACACACGCAGGCGGGTGCGTATGGGAAGAGGGATGGCGATAGGGGATCCTCGTCGGGCCACGGCGCCAGCTTAGGGTCATCGATGTTGCCTTCCGGGTCGACACATGATTCGAATACGAATTGAAAGACCATCTGCACTATTTCGGTGGGAAGAGCATGTGGTCCTGTGGGCCAAGACCCCGGAGTAGTTTTCCGTGTGACGCCGAGTGTGGATGAAGAAATAAGGGTGGAGAAGGCCGCGGTGGCGCTCAACGGCTTGGTTCCTACTGAGTCCACGCAGTCCAACATGCGGCCGACCTCACTAGGCTGTACCGAAGGTGACAGTGGTCAGTGGTCACTACTTAACCTTCCGCAAACATCGACCACGCTCACCGTGGATGTGTACGTCATTGTGGAGAGATCCAACGCTCAGAATGGCTTGTAACCCGCACCGTGTACGAAGTGCTGGCAAAGAGGAAGATCCGGGAGTAGTGTTGTGTAAGGTTCGGAAACTTCCATGTCGGGCCTGAACGGCGCTTGTCACTTACTATGGTAGACATCAGACCTCAGAGACATTGTTCACCAGAGTCCTGCTACTCCGTCCCTCCAAGTAGCAAACTATAGCTCGGATAGCACGGGGCGTTTTGAGTTTTCTTTTGAGCTGTCCGCGCGTTTTCTCTGCCTATGCCCCGGGCGTACTCTCGGAATATTATATACTATCAGGCCTATTCAACCGGTGAGTTGGTGCCTGATGCTAAATTCTGTCACATATTCTGGTAGAGCATAACAATGTTATAATCACACAGGGCGGTCTCGTACTGAAAAGCTACGTGGCTTTCGATATCCTGCTGCAGGGTGAGTCAGGCTATAGGTGCATTCTGGACGCAAGGGAGGTTTGACGAGCGACGTTAACCTTGTGATTAATTTACGTTCGGACAGACAAAGTTCGCTCAGTAACATCAGAGCGTTACTAGTAAGATATGGAGCAGCATGTGTGAATGGTGTACAGACGACGAAAAAACTATTATGTGAACGTGGGTTAATGAGCGACGCGAGCAAGAGAGCAGTGAGACAAGAAAACTGACCTGAGTGTATATAAACCCGTCCAAATTAAACAGTCTCCAACACCTTTGTCGGAATGCCCTTCTTGGAGGCGATTTTGTGTGATGGAACTCCAAGAACTATGATCTCCTGCTCGGCAGCAGCACGCTTACACTGGCCATTCGACTGCTGCTCTAACAAGAGCGTGCTGAAAGGCCGTCCAAGGCGGACAACAGACGAAGCGCCAGGGTGTAGCGGCCCGAACGAGCAGAAGATTCAGCATCCAAAGGCATATTGGGTGAGGAAGTGATATCGTTGTCATCAGTACCATTGCCCGGCGAGCCCACGTCGGACTCGGCTTCTAGCCCGTCGTTGGAACCCGCATTGGACTCGACCTCATCGTCCGACTCGTCCGGGCCAAACCCATCACGTGGATCACGGACATCCTGGAGCCAGGGATGCACAGACACGAGTTTCTGTGGGATCCTCAATGGCAACTGGTCCGCAGTTCTAAATTCCACCCTGCCAAGCGATGAGACCTTTGCACGGTAAAGGAACCCTTGACTTCCAGCGTTATCTTGTATGCCAATTTGTTTAACGGGGAACACGAAACATGGGAGGTGTAAACAGCGGTTCGCAAAGGTTGCTCGGGGAAGCTTGGCGACCCGGTGGTAAAACTTTACGGGATCCTCGAGTGGAATTCCGTGGCGCAGCTCTTCCACATGAGATTCAAATTCTGTGGCTTCCATGGGCGGTGGACTGTGGGGCATCTGGCTATAGACGGTAAGGGAATCGGGAAGGGAAGAGTTGTACTGCGACGATTCCCCAGTCCATGCGATGACAGTTACATCTCCCGTGCGGGCGACGATGCTCTCTAGAAGCTGGCCGAGTGCTGTTTTTCCCAGGCCGTAACGCGGCGCGATGTCGCTCGAGAATATTCCTATCAAGGAGTATGCGATATCCTCCTCCGCTGTTGCGTTTCGTGTTGATGCTAAGCGGAGTTTCTCCCGCACTCCCAGATCCTTCGGCTGAAAGCTGGCAAATAGTTTCTGGGGAAACTCTCATGGCGTGAGCTAGCTCTTCCTTGATGGCAGGTGATTCCTTGTGGTTCTCGCGCGTGTCGTTCAGGATTAGCTTCCACTCGCGGTTATAAAACCGGATGGCTTTTGGGGCGAGGAGTTCTTGTAGGGTCCAAGCTCGAGTCATCCATTTGCTTTTTATGAGTGCTTCGAGCCCTGACAAGGATGTGACATCCGCAAGATAGGACAAGGGTGGCCGCTGCTTCTTGATACCAACTGTACATGCAAGTTAGGGATCGGTTTCCGACCGCCTCCGTTTCCTTGTTTATGCGGCGCGTGTCCGACCAAGCCCATCGATAGCCATCGTCGCGAGCAGTGACGCAGAATTGGTGGAGTTTCTCATTCAAGGGTGAGCCAGTATCCAGCTTGCAGACCGAAGCAGCCTGGTTGACATCCTGGAAGATCGGGTTCTTTGCCCTCCCATGTGTGAGAAAAAATAATCCATTCGAAGTATTTCGCGACAGCCTGAAAGATGCCCTTGTCATCTATTTTTGTGATTGTGGTTTCAGAGATAAGCTTCTTGAAGGGTGTATCCCATTTGAACAATTGGATGCGTTCTTGTGCATCACAGAGTTGACCGGTTGCGATATCGATTAGGACAAACGGACAGATCCTAAATATCTCGGGGGTAATCTTATCGATGGCTGCGATCGTGGTTTGTGGGGGAGTATAGTTATCTTTGAGCCCTACAAAACGTATTGATGTACGCTCCCAAAAGGAGTATCGAGTATACGCACTGCGTGTTTCTGCGTCCTGTAAGTTCTTGGTAATTGAAAGCGTACGAAGGACAGCATCGATGGCCGCATCATAGTCCTCCGTACCCTGAAGCGCCGCATGTCGCTGTTAGAAAAAGCAAGCGCACGCGCAGCCACGGCCGCATCACCGATGTCGGCGGGCTCACGCGCTACGTCTCACGTCCGTCTCTCGCTTATATTATCGTACGATACAGTACTTTCATTTTTCATCTCAGTTGATCTATCCGAAAGCCATGTGATCAACTCTCTACCTAACGTATATAAGTCAGACCTTTTCGTAGTCGAACACCTCAGTCCGTTGTCTTAATGCACGACTGAGGTAAGCCCCTTTTTTATATATAGTCTATTCACTCATGCTAAGAACTCGTAGTTAGCTCTTGATTAGGTGAATAACACTCAGTCCGTTGTCTTAACGCACGACTGAGTTAGCTCTTGATTAGTCGCGCTCATCCCAAGTCTGCTCAAATCTTTCAGTCGCCTCTCGTATCCCCGATAGGACGACGAGTCCAGCTTGATCACCTACGTTGATGGACGATGAATGGGCAGCTGCACTCAAATATAATGTGCCACACATACCTCGTCTGCATCTGAAAGGGCATCCTTCCACAATTGTTTTACAGCTCGTGCTTTACTTCGCTTTACGAGAATATACACTGGGCTTGGGAGCCCAAGCTCTAAAGCGGAGGTGTAAAGTGAAATCGCATCGCCGTCTTGCCCCGAGCTCAACGCCGCGTCCCCAAGTACCTCTAGCTCGTCGACACATTTTTTCTTCAGATCTGAAGGTATAATCAGAACCTACCCCATTTGTACTATAATCGCAACCCACCCGTGACCCAGCTCGGTGTTACGTCACCTGGGAGCCTCTGGTCCGTCCAAATGGTTTCAAGTATCTTGCGTAATACTTTCCCGGCCTCTTGAGCGCGACCTTGGCCGCAGAGGACTTCGCAGCGGCATCGCTACACCATGATTTGAAGGCCATCAAAGCCCCATCCAAATATCTTTAGACAAGAATCATTGTTCGCTGCTACAATGGTTTCTCCAGAGATAACTCACCAGCAAGATACTGTCCAGATCACACCCATTACCGGGTGAGCCAAACCCCTGTGCGTGTTCAAGTGACTGTGCCGCACGTTCGTAGTCGGCTTGCATCAGGTACATTTTCCCGAGTACCAAAGGGAGGCCACCATTTGCAAATCCACGTTCTGGTCATGCAAAGTACCTGGAGGTAACAATACTTGGGGGAATCATCAGACGAAATGGTACCCAGGTCGTGTACGCACGATATCGCTTCGCTATATCTCCCGGCGACGAAAAGGACGATAGTCTAGATCACGTAAATACTTGGTCGACCGGGTACCTCTTGTGAATACATATAAATCCCAAACCTTGACAAGCAGCAGCAAATCGCTCTCGTTCGGGCTGCAGTTCCGGAACGTGAGATCGAATACCCGAATACCTTCCTCTGGTTTGCCATCCCCAATTCGTGTGAGTGCGTACACGATACAGCCAATCGCTGATGGCCGAATGTCGATAGACTTGACGTGCTAATAAGCGGACGTAAGATCCCGAAGAGGGTCGGATGTTACCTTTTTGGCCTCCTCGTGCGCCAAACTTCAATTTTTCGAACGAAGGTCTAGCAGGGCTTTATGGACGAGCAAGTGGAGAGTTTCACCTGACGCATTTGATGATTTGATGTGCGCGAGCTGTCGGAGAATCCGAGATTCAGGCACCTAGTACGGTGACACAGCCGCTCGTTACATAATCACGTAGTTACTTCGCACTCAGCATACTGTTGGATACTCTAGTGACTTAACCGAGTATCCAACAAGAGCAACACATCTGGGCCAATAGTGCCTCTATGTAGCCATTGTCTAAGTGTGCTGATACATGTGGTCTGCTCTACAGGATCAGGTAAGGACTGTAAAACAGGGTTCCCACCTTAAAGATGAGCCATATGAATAATGTCAAGGTCTGTGAGACATCAGTGCATGCCAGAATCAATGTTGACTGACCAACTAGATGTGATCCAGTAAGTGCAAGTGTGGTATAATGGAGTAGAATAACCACTCACATCCTAGGCAGGATGAGACAGCATGTTGTCATTTATGAGATGATGGTGAAAGTAGTGGCCCAAAACCACTCACCTCCTACATGGGAGATAGCAAGGTTGATACAATGTATCACATGGGGAAACTCTCAATGTAGGAGTCTGCAATCACTCACACACTGTGTCAGAAGAAACAAGATAGTCCATAAGACAGATGTGAAAGCAGATTGCAAGGATCACCTACATTCTACACAAAATTCGACAGGCCAGACAATGCCTGTCAGGTACTATGGAGGCCAAAGGTGAGGAATGCTGACCAACTAGCTGGGATGCAACAAGCATGGGGGTGCCTGTAAGATTACTCTCATGGCTGGACTCAACAGTTGCTCACATCCTAGATGGAGTCAGCACATCTGTGGGACTTTAAAACAGAAATTGAGGATTACTCACTGCCTGTATGAGAGATGACCAGGGAGGCAGTGTTTGGGATAATGGTATTATTACGAGTGGAATGTGACTCACCAACCAGACAAGATCAAACAGGCATGGTCTATGAGACAGATGAATTAGGGAGGTGACACTGACTCACTTGCTATCAGGCAAACACCAGAACATTGGTGAGGCAGCTTTGAAAGCATAAATCAGGAATCGCTTACCTGCTAAATATTGTGGTGCAAACAATGCAGCATGATATGAAGTGTGAGACAGGAGACAATAGAGGTTGAATATCACTGACAGCCTGAGATTGTAACCATGATGTTAAGTAAAACATGGCCTGTGAGAAGGATGGAAAGATGGGAATCAAGGATCACTCACTTGCTAGAGAAGCAAAACGATTACCATGATGTTCATGAGACAGGTCCAGGAGCAGGGAATCACACTGCTCACCAGCTGGATGTATTGCAGTATAGCAATAAGAACAATGTATGTAGTTGGTAACATGGCCATGAAATTGGGAGTGTAGTGGGAATACTCACTTCCTGAATAGCACATTACAGTTTATGAGATGAGTATAGAGTCAGAAATGAACCAAAGCTCACTTTCTGGAGGGAGAAAGGCGGGACAATGAACATCTGATATTTTGACAAACAGTGCGTGTCGAGCGTTGGGGTGTGTTGAAAGCAATCCTCCGCTATCGAGTGCGGAAGTAATTGCTATGAACGATAGCCTGTCTTGCCCATCACCCTCGGTCTTAGAAGGACACGGCGCGTTTTTCGAAACACTACCGAGCGGCTGAAGTTCGCTGATCTGACTAACACTTTGACCGCGCGTTCCAGTATGCAACCACCCAATGTACATGGACAATTGAAATGACTGATCGCGAGACATTCGGGAACGAGGGACGCTTGGCAGTATGTATCCTCAAATGGAAAGAAGAAGCAGTGATAAGAATGACAAGCAAGGAAAAACCAAGTAAAGTAGAAGAGTGCACATAATCCGTCTAAACTAAACGATCTCCAGCATTTTCGCCCGCATTTGACCCTCTTTGGCAACGATTGATTCCAGTGGAACTCCTGGAATGATGATTTCCCGTTCTGCAGCGATACGCCTGTATTGGCCATTCGACTGTTGTTCAAGTAGGAGGGCGTTAAATGGCCGCCCGAGACGAGCAATCAGGCGCAATGCCCGCGTATGGCGGTCCACACGTGCTGAAGGTTCAGCATGTAAGGGAGAAGTGGGTGTCGAAGCATCCTCGTCGCCTGAATCAGTGCCATTGTCGGGGCTGGCACGTGACTCAACTTTTGGCTTGTCAACGAACCCGGCACTAGATTCCTCCTCCCCGCCGGATTCGTCCGAGTCGAACCCATCATGTGGATCACGCAGATCGCGGAACCATGGATGTACGAGAACGAGTTTCCGAGGTTGGTTTATTGGCACCCCGTCCAGAGTCCGAAACTCTACCTTGCCAAGCATCGAGACCACCGCGCGGTAAAGGAACCCCTGATTCCCATCAGTATCTTGTATGCCGATTTGTCTTACGACGAATACGATGCATGGGAGATATAGACAACGGTTCAGGAGCGTTGCTCGAGGGAGCTCAGTGATACGGCGGTAGAATGATACGGCGTGATCAGGTGATAAGCCTTTTCGTAGCGCTGTCATATGCCTTTCAAATTCAGCGGCTTCCATGAGTGGTGGGCTATACGGCGCCCGGGTGTAGACGGAGAGGGAGTCGGGAAGGGAAGAGTTGAACGACGATGATTTCCCAGTCCATGAGATGACAGTTATGTCTCCCGTGCGAGCGATAATGTTCTCTAATAGGTAGCCGAGGGCCGTTCGTCCCGAGCCATAGCGGGGAGCGATGTCGCTAGAGAATATTCCGATCAGGGAGTATGCAATATCCTCCTCCTTGGTTGCACTGCGTGTTGATGCCAAGCGGAGCTTCTCTCGCACTCCCAGATCCTCTGGCCGAAAATCGGCTATGGTCTCTGGAGCGACTCCCATGGCCTCAGCGAGTTCCTGCTTGATTTCGGGCGATTCCTTGTGGTTATTGTGCATGTCGTTGAGGTATAGTTTCCATTCATGGTCATAGAAACGGATGACCTTAGACGCGAGCAGTTCCTGCAGAGTCCAAGCACGCGTCATCCATCGACTCCTCTTGAGGTCGCCAAGTTCCGACGGCGACAAGATATCCGCGAGGTAGACGAGAGTTGCCGCTGCTTTCTCATACCAGGTGTACATGGAAACGAGGGATTGGTTTAAGATGGCGCTCGTGCTCTTGTCTATGCAACACGTGTCTGACCATGCCCATCGAAAGCCATCTGCGTGACCCGTGGCACAAAATTGGCGGAGCTTCTCATTCAGGGGTGATTGGTCCAATTTCCACACGGTTTCGACGTAGTTGACTTCTTGGAATGTTGGTTCTTCTCCTTCCCACGTGTGGGAGAGCATGACCCATTTAAAGTATTGAGCGACGGCTTGAAGGACGTGCTTCTTATCTAGCTTCATCGTCGCAGTTTCGGAGACAAGCTTCCGGAAGGGCTTTTCTGCTTTGTAAATCCGAGCCCGCTCCTGCGCATCACATAGCTTGCCGGTCGCAAGATCAATGAGGACAAGGGGACAGAGTTCGAAGATTTCGGAGATTGTGGCGTCAATAGCAGCGATCGTTTCATCGGGAGCAGTATAGTTTGCTCGTAATCCTACAAGACATTGTCGATGCGTGTTAACCAGAATGGTAGGGATCAGAGACATACGACGTGTTCCTTCGTCCGGGGAACTTTCAATGATCGAAAGCATGTGAAGAATAGCTTCGATCGCTTCATCGTAATTTCCCATACCGTGGAGCGCCGCGTGTTTCCTTTCGTATCCCCGGTGAGACGACGGATCCAATCTGATCACCTACGTACGTTGTGGATGATGAGTAACTAAACCACGGGCGGATTCAATGCTATATACCTACCTCACTCGCATCTGTTAGGGCAGATTTCCATGATCCCTTTCCAGCTTGTGCCTTGCTCCGTTTTTCGAGGATACCCGCTGGGTTCAAAGGATCAAGCGATAAAGCAGAGGTGTAGTGTGAAATTGCCTCGTCGTGTTCCACTGAGCTCATCGCTGTGTCACCGAGGTTCTCAAGCATTCCAGTGCACTTCTTCTTCAAATCTGAAAGTACACGTTATATGATTGTCTATATTCACCGTATCCGCGACCTACCAGGAACCCAATTTGGCGTTTTGTCACTCGTAGATGTCTCCCCCCTCAAAGTTTCGAGTATTTTGCGAAGCGCCTTCGCAGCGCCTTGTGCACGACCAGTGGCATGGAGGACTTCGCAATGGTGTCTATGTGCCGTAATTCGAAGGTCCTCGAAACTCCATCCGAATATCTTTTGACAAGGATCAGAATATAGTAATACCAGTGGTTCAACTATAAATAACTTGCCGTTGAGATGCTCTTTTCCATATGGAGTCCGGTGTCGGATGTTTCAAAACCCTGTGCCAGTTCAAGGGACTGTACTGCGCGCTCATATTCACTCTGCATCAAGTACATTCTCCCGAGAACCTAGAGGAAAAAAATATCAGACACATATCCGGATTGTGATTAAATTAGGTACCTGGAGGCAACAACGTTTTATTGCATTGTCATCCACATGGTGAATGAGATCATTCACACGTGATATCGCATCTTCATATTTCTCAGCAATGAAAAGGATGATGGTCTAAACAGCGGAGACAGTTGGTTGTGCTAGAAACCTGCGTCGCGAGAGTCACGAACCTTGATAAGCAGTAGCAAACTGCTCTCATTCGGATTGCAGTTCAAAAATACGAGGTCGAATGTGCGAATCGCCTCTTCCGGCTCACTCTGTTTGATTTGCGCGAGAGAGTATACAATATAGCCCATTGCTGATGGCTGGATATCAAGTGACTTCACGTGTGGATGAACAAGTGTAAGCAATGGAAGAATGGTTTGAGTATCACCTTTTTGGCGTCCTGATATGCCAACCTCCAGCTTCTCGAATGCAGCGAAAGCAGTGCGTTATGGGCCAGTATGTGGTGGTTGTCATTCGAGGGACTTGAGGAATTAACATGTAGGAGTGGAATATCCGAGTCGGTAGAGCCTCTGCACATCCACTGTTCAAATGCGCCAATGCCTAGGGTCCACCTCTCCTGGTCGCACGAAGACCGCAAAGTAGTGTTTTCGTCTTGAAGACGAGCGACCTGAATATTGTGCTGATCCTCAACTGTCTGAGCTTCCTTCCTCATTTCTTCGAAATCGTTTTGGAGGATTGAGATCCGCCGGTTTGCTTCGTTCGCCTCCTTGGCCTGGGAGTCGAGTGCAAATTTCAAATCAGAAAACGTGTCACTTTGAAGACCGGCTACCTAGGCTACATGTTGGACTTTGAGTGTATTCAAGGTGGTTTGCAAGTGGGCGATTTCTTTCATCTTTCATGTCCGGGCGCATGAGAGGGACGGGAAAGAAGTGAATCCACAACCACTCACAGCCTAGATTGCATGCAACAACGCTTGTGAGACGGCGGGAAAGGAGGAGTCGATGATGACTCACCAACTATATAGACACAACGAAGAGGTGTAGCCTGTAAAGCGATAGCGTAAATGGGTCTGAGATTACTCACTCGCTAAATGGCGGAACAAGACAAGACATGAGAAAACTGCGAACGTAATAATGGACGAACAATTACCAACTGGATAGGATATGACGAGCACAGCACGATTTGGGAGACAGCCTTAGAACTGAGAGGTGACAATCACTCACAATCTGGAGATGGCAGTAGGGTAAGGATCATAAGGGGACTGCGAAAGCACGCGTAGAGGACCACTCACTTCCTATACAAGACGCAACGAATACAAGACAGTTTGCAAATTGGCTGGAATCAGGTTGTCAAAGACTACTCACTTCCTATACGGAATGCGATAAGTAGAACAAAGCCTCTGAAACAGTTGTGAAACAGAGTAAAGATGTACTCACTCGCTATACAACGGATAAGACGCAATGTGGTCTGAGGCGAGTTTGAAGGGAAGAGGCCGAAGATTACTCACTCGCTGGATGGGGTACGACATGCAGGGGACAATTCGTGAGATGGCCATGAAAGTGGAACCCGATTTGGCAAAGACTCACGTCCTAGAAAGAGCGTAACACGCATGAAACGGTATGTAAGACGGACTCGGAAGTGGAGAATCAGTGAACACCCACGATCTAGATGTCATATGAAGCATGAGGTGTGTGTGTGAGACTTTCATCAGAAGAGCGGCGACTGACTTACAGTCTGGACGGACGACGTGAACGACATCATCTTCACGAGAGAACCGGAGAAGTGAACTTAGGATTACTCACTGCCTGTAAGGAACACAATGGAAATGAGCTAGATTGAAAGAAACTGAGTATCACATACCAACTAGATGGATGCGACAAGTAATGTGAAGATAATTCAGAAACAATGAGTTGTCACTACTCACGAACTTGAGTAGGATATGACAAGCACGTCAAAGTCTGTGGCATAGTTGCGAAGCAGGGGGGTGATGACTCACAAGCTAGATAGGATGTGGTGAGTACTGTGAGAGCATGAGTTGAGAAGGACTTACTTCCTGCAGGGAAGCAATAGTTACGATAGGGTTTGTGACAACCTTAAGGATGGCAGTTGATCGTCACTCACAACCTAGAGGTATGATAGACTGTGAGAAGGTCTGGAAACAAGCAGTTACATTCACCCACCGGCTGATAAGACATTCGATGCATGAAACAGTCTATGAGTTATTTGTTGATGACGTGGACAAATGATCACTCACCAACTAGTCGGGAGCGACGCGAGCGGTTTGTTATACAACGGTAAAAGGGGGAATCAAGATTCACCCACCCTCTACAGTAGATGTGACCAGGATAACACGGAATGAGCGGGTTTAAACGTCGAAGCGAGCCATCACTGACCCACTGGTTCGGACATAACAGACAAGCACGGGGTCTGTGAGATGGCTGCGAAGGCGGAAGTCGAGGATCACTCACTCCCTACACGGGATGCAAGAAGGACAAGAAAATCTGTGAATCGTGCGTGGAATAGTAGCTCACAACGACCCACCTCCTGCATGGAATACAACATGGGCGATACAAAGTGTCATGCGGTTGCCAATGTTGGAGTTCGCACTCACGTACCCACTGAGCACAAGATAGTTTATGACACTTGTAGAAGCGAGACTAGATGATCACTCACTTCCTATATAAGTGTGAGAAGGAGGTGAATGGATGTAAGGGCCACGAAACCCGAAAACGATAAGTATAACACTGACTAACTGATCGAGATGCAACAGGCGTGAGAATGTTGACGAAACCAATTCAATGAGGGCGGACTCGGCGATCACTCACATCCTAGTGGGAGACGCTGAGAAGCGTGCCGTAAATGTACCAGTTGAGGGTCACTCACTTCCTGCAAACGCGAGTAAGGGTGACGTCTGTGGAAACTGGAACAAAGGATTACTTGCCAACTGACCACGGTGGGACAAGGATGATCTATGAGATAGCCGCGACGTAGAGTTGGCAATGACTCACTCCCTAGGCAGGAGACGACAAGCACCAAACAATTTATGATATTGTTTTGGAAAAGCGACATTAGGATCACTTACTTGCTAGATCGGATACAGAGGCACAACACACTATTTGAGACAGATGAGATAGCGAGGTTAAGACTACTAACAGCCTGTATGGGATGGAACGGGTACAATAAAGGCTGAGAATATTGTGGAAGCGAAAATTGAGGATTACTCACTTGCTACATGGGGAGTGGCAAATACCAACGTTGGCGAGTCAGTTTTAAGAGCAGGGAACTGGATGCTCACCAACTAGAGGCGTTGCAGAAGGTATAATGACATCTGAGACAACCATAGAATTAGGATTACAGGACACTCACATCCTACATGCCATTATAGTACGATCTGAAATAGCTTCAAAAGTAAAAGTGAATGATGCTCACACGCTACATGGGAGAAATAACCATCAGGAAGGCCTGTCAGATGGTTATGGCGGATGGGGGTCCACTCACTCGCTAGAAGAGGCGCCGTAACGCAGAGAATAAGACAGACATGAAAATGTGGATTTAGGCACACTCACTTCCTACGTGGAATGGGACAAGTAGAACTCAGGCTAAGCGGGGCGAGGATGCCAAAATTTGCAATTGCCTACCAACTAGGCAGTGCCCGCGTGTGAGAAGTGCGGCACGTTTGTGAAGACTACAAAAGCGGTGGAGAACCACTCACTTCCTACAGGCGTGAAAAGCACAGTGCCGTGAGAGGATCGTGAAAACCGAAGTTGGGAGTCACTCACCAACTGGGCGGGTACAACAGACATGCAGGCGTCCGTGAGACTATTGTCATTGAAACCAAAGTAGATATCACTCACGTCCTAGATAGGCGCGAGGAGTACGGCACAACCTATGAGTGGCAATGTGAGGCAAGGTAGAGGATCACTCACTTCCTGCATTGGGATAATATCTCTGAGACGGCTTCGGAGGCAATAATCGGGAGTAACTCACTAACTATATGAGAACAACAAAAACGAAACTGTCTAGAAGACTGTTGCGAGGAAAAGGTGGAATCTCTCACTTCCTGCAAGGAATACGACAACCGTGGTTCAGCTGTAAACGACAGTGACAGCAAAAGTGGGGAACACTTACTCGCTAGATGGGATGCAATAAGCATAACACACATTGTGGGGTGAATACAAAGGCACGAATGGAAACTCACTCACATCCTGCATGTCAAGACGGGCCGAGCATGATGGGGTCCGTGAGATTGCAATTATCGACCCGAGATCGAGCATTGCTTACAAGCTAAGGGAATGCGACGCGCACGCGAGACAGCTATATCAACATGGCTACGGGAGCAGGAGTCGAGGATCACTTGCCCACTAAACGGGACACAACATTGCGATGCTGTCTGTGAGGCGACTACACCCGTCTAGAGTAGGCCACTCACGGTCTAAATAGGGATACAACCAGGCAGCAGAGTCAGACAACCAAACGTCCTGCGATTGCATAAAGCCCTACCTTCATTTGTGACAACTTGCCTGTCTCAACTCTTGACAATGGTTACGCGATAGAGCAGGTAGGAGCAAAAACGTTATTGCCTTGTGGCTACCTTGAGTCGTGGCTGGCGCGCCATCATGTGCCAGTAAGTTCGGAGAGATCCGACTCCTGAGTTGGGGATTGCTGTGACATTGTGACCGTCACGATCTTAGAGCGGCATGAGCTCGACAGCGGCTCCCTCCTCCAACATTAGGTCTCATACTATCACTTGACACGATCTTGAGTAGCTCGGCTACGATAACCCTCTTTTCTGTACCATTTTTCTCCAGTTCTCGTCGAACAGAATCTAGG
>JBBPJV010000370.1:0-24967 GCA_038088915.1 Sutorius aff. eximius
CGACGTTTGGCTCGCGATCATGACCCAGTTTGGTTTTTTCGTGAACGGGCACGCCGAGGCACTCCGCAAGGTGTTCGTCGCCCACCAAGGCAAGCGCGAATTGGTCGTCGAGTCCGTCGGGAATCGGTACACCATGGACACGGCGGACGTGGTGCATCGGATGCAAACGCTGATGGAAGAACAGATCACCGACCCCTCTTTACGCGAGTGGATCATGCCGGATTTCACGACGACGACCGCGGTGGATAAGATGACGTGCGCGATCGTGATGGTGGGTATGATGAAGGACTACTTTGCGTACAAATTTTCTCTCCGATGTGGGATCCCCAAGGTCACGCTCGAGGGTGAACAAAAGGACTGGCAAACGATTCTTCACCGTCTCGAGCATCTCAAGAAGTACGGTATCCAAACGATCGCATGGTATCATCTCCTCCGACCCGTTCTCTCCCGCTTCGTCAGCGCCTACGATCACCCCACCCACCAGGACAACCTCGACTTTTGGAATAAAATCGCCCATCGGGAGTTGGGAAGCGGTCCACAGTGGTTGTCTGGGTGGATCACCGCGTTCTGTGTTTTCAACGAACGCGGTCAATGGCAAGGCAACACGCTCAACGAGGAGCGGATCCGGGAGCACGAGCCCAAAAAGCTCCTCAGACCCGCCGACCCGCTCCACCTGACCCCCGCCCAATTTGCCACCGTGTACACGGTCCGCGAGCGCACGCCTTATCTCGCATTGGACGGCTTTCCGTATCCGACGATCGACAGTCAGGACGTTCCGTGTGGGTATGTGTGTTTGGACGTCACGTTGGACGACAATGGGAAGGTGATGGAGACGATGTTGATCGGGGGGGCGGTCGGCTCGCAGATTTGTTCGACGGAGAAGACAGAGTTGTTTCGGAACGGGTTGAGGGATACGGTGAGACCCGTTCCAGCGTGGTGGTACCTCGTCAAACAAAGAACGGCCTGAGACGACGAGGAACAGGAACCGTCCATAGGGTTAGATGAATGTGGCGTGGTATATGGATCTTTCGTCCCCGTTCTCGACCCGTGTTATTGGCTTAAACGTTCGCACGTTTGGTGTGTGATACGTACGAGTTTTGTCCGCGACTTACATACTGCAGACCCCCTGTGGTCATCCATGTTTATTAGGATACGGTCAAAGGATGCGTTATGTAAATGATAGGGATCATAACCGGTCCCGGAGGACGGGTTGAATGGCACCCAGGAATCCGGCTATACAGTATGCCTCTTCACTGGCGGCCGATTCTTTTGGTTAGCTCTGAACGCTGGGACCAACCTTGAACGATTCCTTTTGTGAGACAAACGTTTTCATGCCAAGCGAACTCTATGCCGCCATGATACGCTGGAGCGCATGCCCGAGATGTTCCCCGTCGACTGCCCTTTCTTTCCCGCCCCACAGGCCACGGGTGTGCGCATCCCACACACCTCCAATGGCATCTATCCAGCAATAAAGCCGTTTTTGTTTTCGGTGATATGCTTGGACATCCTGGGTAGAGAGAAGTCGGTTATGTACATGCACCATATAACCACAAAGACCGGCTTCTGATCCGGAAGCATTCGATTGGTGTGTCCACAAATTGCAACCGAGGTTAGACTCGAAGCTTGATCGGCACACGATCCGAACAAGCACAAGGAACTGTGCCCCGAGTGTGGTCATCCAGACTCGGGGGAACCGCCCGACGGTGCCGGCAATCACCCTGTTGTCGAACCAGCCTCGTCTCTCGTCCATCGTGATGTGCAGAACGCTAAAGCGTTGATGCCTCCGCGCTCGGCGAAGCGAATACCAGATGGACACGGTCCGCCGAGGTCTTGCCAAGCGTTGTGAGCGAGCCCGGTCGTCTGGCGGAACTCGCTCGCGTTTAACTCGACGTACTTGTGTGCCTGCATTAGAACAACGCTTTACTGCCATGTGCCTACTCGTTTACTCTCCTTATGCCGCATACCTCGGTTGACGCGTCACTCGAGGGCGCTGCTGCAAGGGTCTGAGGGTATGTCAACTTGGCAAAGCTTCTGGCGTGTAGACGTGATGCTCACGTTGGATGGCATAGTATGGGATCCTGGACAGCGTTCTTCTCGTCATGTGCGCCGAACGGATGGTTCCTATATGGGCGTGTCTCAATCACCCCGGTAGCGGGCAGGTGTCTTGAAGTGCACAAGCCGTACACGGGCGTGGCAGCCGCATCGAGGCCCTCATTCTCTTCGAAGCCGGTCTTGATGTTTCTCTCAGGGACCCCGGGATAATGTTCCCAGATCCCGTGTGTCCTTGCCCTCGGGACGGATCGTATCTCCGAGTGACGGCGCAGCCTTTCCCCCGAGTCCTGTTCATATGCCCATTGCATTCCTTGACCATGTTTTCCCTTGTCTCGGATCAAATTTCCCCTTGATGACAAACTGTCAAGGTGTTAAATTTTTGT
Organism: Sutorius aff. eximius; assembly: GCA_038088915.1. Classification (NCBI taxonomy): domain Eukaryota; kingdom Fungi; phylum Basidiomycota; class Agaricomycetes; order Boletales; family Boletaceae; genus Sutorius; species Sutorius aff. eximius. Next base: position 2,436 of record JBBPJV010000370.1, read on the forward strand.
GCCTGCGCTCTGTAAACCACTATATCAACGCTGTTGACTGTGCGCTTCGTTGGCGTAATGGGTACTTGTGACCGTATCACCAGCCCTTGTCCGTAAAGGCAGAACCTCAGATTGCCTCATCGATGCATGCTGCGAGCACACTGTTTCACGTACAGATCCCCGATCAAACTCAATGTACATTCACTTGGCATTTCCGAAAAGTGCGCGGTCGGCTCAGCCGCTGGCACGAAATACATTCCCCAACCAACGAGCTACTAATCTCAAACACAGGATCGGCTCTTCGCTTCTTATTTAAAATATCCCGAATTCCTGGAACATGTGTGACGTGAGGCATCGCGCGTTCTCAACCACCTGCTACATTGTTGAGAAAGATGCTGATGTTCGAGACCTGCAACTGCGGGATGTTGTATGGCTTTCACACGACGTCAGAATCCGTGCTCTGCAAACCGAGATACAGAACGAAAAGGTACACACCCCTTTTGTGAAGAAGTGTGTAAGGGTGATCCTCCCGGGACCGTTGAAGTAGTCTACAGCCATGACCGAGATATTTTCGCTTGTGCCATAGGTGGACGTGTAAGCTTCATTGTAGACGATAGTGCCCAAGGCCGTGGGGTCGTATGAACAACTGTCTCCTGCGCAACCACGCATGCCAATCATGAGGCCGTATTCAGTGATAGGGTAGTCCCCGGCAGGATCGGATGATGGCTATGTCCATGTCAGTGAGGTTGGGCCATGTTTAGAGTGGTAATGGAGGAAGAAATGATGTGCTCACTCGACTTTGGAGTGTGATATTGAAGGGTTGACCGGCATGTATCCAGGTTCCATGTGTGGGACAGACGATGTGTATGCTTTGTGCAAGTGCAGTACTTGCGAGCGCTGCGATGCAGAGGACATTCCAGAGAGGATTGATCATGATAGACTGCTGGGTTAAAACTATGGAAGGAAGAATGTCGTTGCATCCTCCCAAAGTGCCGCCTTTTTATACGTGAATCGAGCGGGCAATCCCTAACTTGGTTTACGCGGGTGGCCCCCCAAAAGGGGTCTGTGAAAGTGTGACGTTGTAATTCCACATCCAGAAGACGGAGGATTTAGAATCTCCATGGGGGTTGACCGGTAGCACCTGGAACTAGAGTGTGACCTACCGTAAATCCTTCGTGATCTCCATTAGATCCAGTTCATCGGCTTTTCCAGTGCGGGCAAAAGTACTACCACCCATATCGACGCGACACATGACGTGTACTTGGAGAAACGGACGCTGTGAATGGCCCCGTCAAGCCTGAGTGATCGCAAACGACAAGAAGTCCGAAGGATTACCCAACGTGGTTCTTTCATACGCGTCAAACAGCTCAAGAATGGGTGGGTTGACTAGTACAACACCGCGCACGCGGGTTTGCAACGGGTTTGTCACGACGTTTCACATGACCGCTCAAGTTCATCGGGGACTGCCTAAATGAAACCTCGTCGGCCAACACAGCCACAAAGCTGTGTAACTCAATGATCAGATCGATCATAACTCAAAAGATGACATATTGCTCGGGCCACGAACGGGTTGCGATCCAATACAGCTAGGGAATGCTTTGAACAGAGTGTATCCTGTATCTCACCGACTAGCAGGGTCTGAGTGCTATACCGTCGATGTCGCTTGTCATGTCACCATCTGAACATGAATTCCCTTATTCCCTCAAAGTTCATTGATCCAATGCGTTTCTGTAGGGATGGTAGGTCACTGACCGACTTTTGTTGTACATAGGCTGTGTGCACCGCCTTATAAATGCGGTTTACTACATTTGTTAATATAAATGCCTGCTACTTATCACCCAGCGTTCGTTAACGAAGACAGGGCCTCAGTGAGTCAAGACCATCCATTGATGCTACAGCTGTACTCTTTCCTGAGAACCAGCGTGCGTTCCACTGAAAACCATCCACTCATATGCTGAGAAATTCAAGGTTTTCCTAGGCGCAAAACATAGACAATCCCCAGATTGATTTCAAACACATGATCAACCCTTTCTCTTTTAAACATTCTCACATAACAAAAAAGGATTATCTCCAGACCTAATTATGAGACGTCCTCAACCGCCACCTAGGTTATTGAGAGTAATGGCGACGTTCGTGGTCTCCATATGGGGGATATTATATGCCTTTAATACAGTGTCAGCATCTGCACTCTACAACAGGGATAGAGAATGAAGAAAGAGAGATACACACCCCAGTCGTGAAGAAGCGCACGATGGTAATCAACCCGGGACCGTTGAAGTCGCTTGTAGCGACCACCGAGATGTTTTCCCGGCCGCCGGAGGGGAACGAGTAGACACCACTGTGGAGAACAGTGCCCAAATAAGTGGAGTCGGAACAGGGGGTCTCGGCGCAGCTATGCATGCCAATCAGGATGCTGTATTCATTGACAGGGTAATGTTCGATCAATGGCGGCTATGGCATTATAAGTGAGTTGTCACGATCCTCAGCGGTGGCAGGGAAAGCAACAGTGAACTATGCTACATACCTGACTCTCAAGCGTGATATCAAAGGCCTGGCGGGCGATCACCGCGGCTCCTGGCTCAGGATGGGCGATGTTGATGGTCTGGGCAAGGGTGGTGCCTGCAAGTGCTACAGCACAGAGAAACTTCCCAAATCGGAGAGGACCGAACATGATATGCCGCTAAGTTCGGTCAACGGAAGGAAGATTATTGATACATCCTCCCAAAATGTTGCCCATCTTATACATCGATAGAGCATACAGAGACGTGTCAGTAGACGCGGGAGTGGCGCCGCTATTCCACTGATCCAGGACGTGGGGACATTTAGGTCTCCAGGGGGATTGGCCGTGACACCTAGAAACGCTTGCCGACACCGTTACTCGCCAATCCCTGGTAACATCAGTAATATGACAGCATCGTTGGATGCAAGGCGGAAGGATTAACCTGTCAACCTGTCAACACGAGCGGAAAGACTTGTGTCGTCAGATTTAACTGGATACGAGGAGTGCCTGGAGGGACTGACGTCCCGAGTAGCCCTGCTGTGTGATTGCCATAAATCACGAGAGCCGAAGGCTTACCCAGCATGATTCTCGGGCATTCGTCAAAGAATTCAGGGATGAGTACTTGAGTGACCAGACAAGTACGGAATTGGACCGTTGGTTTTGCAACCGTTTGTCACAACGTTTCACATGACCGCTGAATCACTGAAACCTACAACCAAGTGCCTGGTGTATGGGTACGTGCCGACGTCGTAGTCTTCACAACAATACGCTAAACGTCTAAGTAAAACGAGTGCCACAAGGCGCTACGTTGGCTACCATTAGACGGTGGTCGCACGCAACCAAGGAATAATTCAGAACGGAGACCGCCAGATGAAACTCGACGTGAGCCAATCACAAGTGCTCCCAGTGACCGTGCTCAAACGTGAGCCGGTCCCTCAATTGCCGAGACTCGACGAAAGATGGCTCTTCTTCGAGCTTGTTAATGGAGCGACGCATCCGAGCTCATCGTGGCCGTGGTGGAGTCGGAATTCTATCCAAATACCATCTAGAAACTATTCAAGATTGAAACGTTGTACCGGCCCCGATGGCCCGGAAAACTTTGGATGAGTTACTATGAGGCTCGAAGTAACTAGCTCTCACGGTATTGGGCAGCTGTCTTGAAGCACAGCATAAATGGCTAATCAAACATGCATGGCGTGTCAGATGATCGCGATCGCGTTGTGTTTCGTAGGAGAGAGGTGTCATCGTTTCAACCTTGTAGCGTTGCATGATTGAGTGACAGGCCCGGACGCGGGGCTGTGAACATGTATCCCGGGGGATGTCATCCACTTCTGCTGGCGTGAGGGGTCTACGTTCAGAGCGCAACAGAATATGTCATGATCGTGTCGTCTGTGGTACGGTATGCGTTGCATGACTGGCCGACAGAGCAAGTCCCGCACAATAGTGAGAGAGCGCAGGAACGTCATAAACTGGAAAGTGGATGCCTTTTTTCTCCTTCAGATTCCCGTCGACGGGCGTGAATCCAAAGGTCGGAAAGCATTGAAACCTGAGACTTGATGCATCGCCGTTTGCACCCGTCCCGAGCCACGACAGGGGCCCAGTGACTACCATCGTGACGCGAACTGCGTCGGTGACGAGGCTTGTTGTTAATCATCTGACTGATTGGGAACAGTATGGTAGTACTGGGAACAAGCGTTGCTGTGGTTTCGGAGGGTGTCGGACAGCTGGCATATCCGAGGTGCAGGATCCGAAAGCACTCATACTTCAACGAGTGCCAGTGGTTGCTGTAGCACCGGGTGACGTCAAGGACTCGCCAGCGTTTGTTGATCGTCTTCGCTCGCTTGTCGGAGTCACGTCCGAGTTCCGAGATCATGTGATACAATTATGATTGCGGACTCGGAATCACGTGCTCTATATACAACCAATGCATTTACATGAATAGTCCCGCCAGTACCCTTTTGTACACATCCATGATTTGAGGTCCACTCAAAACTTGCCTGCCAGCTTGCCCAGATGAAGATATTTCGTCAACAGAAACAAGAATATCGACAGAAACAGCATTCCACCTAAACCACGGGGAACCATGTTGGCTTGTCTAGAGTACGGTGTGAGGTCACCCACCAGCGTACCACCCCACGTCCTTAAAGTCACTCGTCGCGGAATTGATGGCGCCAGATATCGGCGGTCCTGCAAGCGCACCGAGAGCAGCAAAGCTCAAGAACAACCCCGTTCGTCGACCGATATCATTGATAGCACCCATTGACATGGCGGGTATGGACAGGAGAGAGACGTAGGTCCCACATGAAAATCTTATTGAGGGCATTCAACATTTTATGACAACCAACGATACTACAGCACACGTACCCATATATTACGGCGATCGCAACAAGCCCATCCTTGCTCGTCACATATGGCCACACAAACGTCATGATGGCCGCTATGAGAGTGAACGGAACCATGACATTAAGCGCACCTATTCATCCGTATCAATACCAGAGATGACCTTGTCTCCAGGTGACACTCACCGATTCGATCTGCAAGGAGCCCTGCCAAAATACGGCCAAAAGCAGAAGAGCCATTCGCAATAGCGATGAAATAGAAAGAGAAATCAGTCGAAACGCCGACCTGAACGGCGCTGACAGGTATGTAGGTTAACACTATCGGCACACGTCAGTCACAACGACCCGGTGGAGAAGGGTATGGCGGAAAGTCTCACCCGTATACAACCCAAGAAAGGTGGTCACACCTGAAATGCAATAAACGGAATATGCTGGATTTTTAAATGCAGCCCAGTTGAACAGGCCACCTTTCACATTTACAGGCGGGAGTCGTCTATCTAGCGTCTGTTCATACACCGTCATCAACTTCATCAATCTCAAACGAGTCACAAAATGAAGGTTTGGGCGGGAACTTACAAGGTTTGCTATGCCAAGCAAGAGGATTAGTATAAACCCAAAAATACGCATTGTCCATTGGAAGCTGGAGAGGAAACGATAAGAATCATGCCAGTGAAGAAAGAGCACACCGCACACATACCCGACTTTGGGTATCAGATATTGCGCTGCGATCGGAAACGCCGTCCCTCCGATTGACGACCCTACAGCATTGATACCCAACGCCAGACCTCTTCGTTTCGAGAACCAGTGAGGTACAACCCCTAGTGCCGGTCCGAACAATACCCCGCACGCTATCTTTTCGAAAGAAAATGTAGAATCATAGGGGCGCACAGGAAACTAGAAACTCACACCAATACCTATTCCCTGCGCCAAGAAAAACTGCCAATACTCTTTACATTCTGCAACGAGGAAGGTGCAGGTTATCAGCAGACAACTTCCTACAAAGTACGGTATCTTGAGATATCCTATGTCAAATAGCCGTCCCGTGACGAGTCCCGGGAGGAAGACAAGGGCGTACTTGGACCATCAATGCATTAAGCCAAGTATCACGCGGGAGGTGTGGGGAAATTGAACAAGCAAGGAAATTCAAAACCAGCGTGGAACAAGTTTGTATCGGACGCATTAGTAATCTTTCATGTGTCACAATGATATCCGTTAGCCTACCTGTACAGAACCAATCCATGCACTGTGAATGAAGTCAACAAGGTCAAATGCGCAGGAAACAACAGGGGGGCCCTTACATGTCCGAGGGGCTTTCACTGGGAAGCATCACCTCTTGGTAATATTCTTGAAAGATCTGTGGATGAATGAGCATGGTGACCTACTTTAAAATGTACCAAACACCCACCCCCCACGCATTGACATATCCGAACCTACCAAAAAGGGGCACTATCTCAGCCTCACGGACGTATTCAAAACCAAAATACCAACGCTGAACACGTAGTCAAAACAGTCCTGCACGCGCGACCCACGACCGTTGTCATTAAAACCAATTGGCGCTGGTCACGGTAGACGATAGCTACGCACGCAAGGATGACACTCCACGCCTTCAGACCCCCATCCGGTGGCTCGCCCGCATACTTGGCATACTTTCCCGTGGGTTGTGTCGCACATTTTTCTTGATCTTGATCATTCGACGCGCCGTTGTCGTTGTCGTGAAGAGTCAGCGCCTCCGAGGGACAGAGACTGGATCCCAGATTCACAGAGAGACCATCCTTTTCGACCACTTCATCTAATTTCGGCTGGTCAACCCTGTCCATGTGGACTTGGACTTGACTCGGACTTTGTAATGGATTCATAGCGATTATCAGGTGATTCCACCAACTGCCACAGTATGTACCAATGAGGACCAGTGTCGAGAACTAGAACAAGGAAGAAACAGGCAAGAAAATGTATCGTCAGCACGATAGATAAAACCAAATCTAGGACAAGCACCAACTGGGAAATGTTCACCCTACAAAGATACTGCCGACCCACAGAGAATGAAGTGGTGGGGACGTTGAAACAAGCAGATCTAGTGCAGACGACTGGAAGATGAAGAGATGGGCACGCGATTCGATCGGCGAGGGGTATGAGAAATTTACGGAATAAAGCGACTCCGGGCGTGGAACTGCGTGTGGTACACACATTCAGTCATCACTCCCAGACTATATATTGAGTACGGCTTCATCGTTGAACCGCACACAGGATGATAGTTGTTCGGCTTCTCGTTGCTGAAAGGTGTGCGTTGGGCGGGCTGACTGATCAGATGCCCACGGCTTGAGTCATAAAACCCGGCGACTTGAGAAAACGACTGAAAGGATGACGACAAAACGTCCTATCATGACAAGGCCACAAGTGCCTCTCTTCTCCGATACGGACGTAACACGGACATCACCGCCTTTTTGGATTGGCTGGGGTCATAGTTGTCCCATAGTATTTGCCAAAAAAGATGTAAGTGGCGCAGCCTGCAAGGTTCATCGTATCATTTTTATGGCTCACCTCGATTCAGACTGTGCACGGAAAATGTGTAGAGCGACCGAAAACGTTTGGCACAGCGAACAATATGTCGCGTATTACGTGGTAAGTTTGATGCCAAACCTGACGGGAAAAAGCACCCCAGATTCAGGAGGTCAACATTTAGGTTGGTAGATAGTCGGATACACAGATTGTGGAGTGACCTAGTCGGGCCAACGCCCCACCTCAAGGTTCCGAGGTTGCAACCCTACATATGTACTCGGAGGAGTTGGCGACTTTTTTTTGCTTACCTCATGTAGTTTGTGCCTAGTTAGCCTAAGCCCAGTTTTCTCCCACAGGATACAATAGTACAATGATTGGCGATTCAGACTCGTGTGTTGGTCCATTGGTCCACTTGCTGGCTGCATCCAAGTTTCGGACTCATTACCAGTTGATCATGAAGGTCATTAACAGGTCACACCGAGCACGACGCGGGGATCGCATGCCAGACCCTTTTCCAATGTCGTCAATCAACCCAATAGCCGATAGTGTGTCATCAATGGCGAAACTGTACCCTTCGAACGACTTGCCCGGCTGACGGATCTGTCAGCGTACTCGTATCCATTAGAGCCTCGGCTCACCGTCACGGGATGCAAAAATAAGCTATGGCCCGGGATGAATCGAAACCCGGAAGATGATTATCATTGAGGAGAAAGACCTGCAGGGAACTCCGATCCGACCGCCCCAAGCACAATAGAATCAGCCTTTAAATTCTTCCTGGCCAACACAGCCCTTGCAAGTGTTTACATTTCACTCCTTGCACAGACCTGGCAACGACCAAGCTCACTCAACCGCTCACTTGCGGTGGGCTCGTACACGCCTACAAGGACGTCATGTTATGCCGTGAACATATCATCGAGCCTCATCAATTGAGAACATGGCTCATGTTTAAGCGCGAACTTGTACACCCTACTTGCAATTTGTATACACGTTGTCGAGTTTCACCGGTAGGTGACCTCAGACCTGCGTGGAGCTAGGACAGCTGTCAATTGGTAGGCCTTGTCTTGTGATCGATTGTGATGAGCATGTCGTTGGTACGCGTCCCTGACGGCAGCATTCGCGATCATGTGAAGCGTATGACCTGGAGCTGAGTTTTGCACGCATGCTACAGATGTACTTCTCAAACCCCTTGCACCATGCATATTAGCAGTCATGTCGGGTAAGCCTTGGGACTGCTGTAGTTTGAACTCGTTCTTATTCGTGCTGTCGGTTCATGCGGTCGGACGCGGATGTACAGGTGAGCCCCGTGGGGTGTTTTGGCTTGTCGCCATGCCACATCATGTCCCCAGGTCATGTTGCAATGCGTCATACATGTGGCATCAGTCAAGGGGGCACGTCATGGCCCGTATGGTTCACCATGGTTACTCGTCGATCACCTGGCCAGTGACCCAGGATCCGCTGTTATGGATGTGGAATGCAACGTGACTACTGCGTTTACCGACCATTCCAGCCTATAAAATGGTGTATCAACGCTTCCCCTTTGGTCATCTGAACCTAGCAGCATATCATGTTCACCTCACTCTGGAAGCTTCTCTGCGTCGCGTCGATCGCAAGCGTGGCACTCGCGCAGCAGGTCTCCATTGTCTCCATCAGTAACCGCAGCAATGTTGATGCCAAGAGTCGCGCCTTTAGCGTGATCCTCGAAAATCAGGTGCGTGTCATATCATGCGGTTCCGTCACTGTGAGACTCACTGACCTCGCCATAGTCGTCCAACTCTATTACGGAGGTCGCCCTCGTGATTGGTGCGAGTCAATGCCAAGGCACCTGTGATAAAGACCCCAGCCAGGGACTGGGTAGCATCCTCTACAATGGCCCCTATAGTCAAGGGTCCGAGAAGGAAGCGGAAATCGCGCTGTTGGTCCCAGCTGCCGATGCAGTCCCCGGTCTGTGGCAGCTCAATCTTGCCCACGTTTACACGACAGGGGTGGGTGTCTCTCCTTTTCATCATACCTTGGTTGAAGAACGCATGTGCTAACGTCCTGAAAGTCAAACTCGACCCTGACGACGGAGTACGCCAAGGCCACCTTCACTGTCTTTGATGTGCAAGGATGATGCACGTGGGGAGCGTATTGAATAACTTGGCCGGTGTAACGCAGTTTCTCATGATTTCATGATTCAGGGGGACTTTGGGTTGGAGACCGATTCTGTGTCTGAGAATGGTGGCTTGTTGTTTATAGTCCGTTTGCGTTTGGTTTAGTTGGTGAAATTGGATGTCTGTCAGTGTGTGGTTATAGTTTTGATTTGCTCGTTGGACATCGCTTGAAACGGCTGGATTGCAGCTGCAATGGCCGAGATGAATCCCCATCAACGGACCGGTGATGCGCGTCGTATTTTCTCGGTGTAAGATGACTTACAATAGTAATGATGTTATCGAGGTGAATAAGCTTGTACCGAAACAGGGTTAAAGTGATATCATCGTGGTATCATCTCCATTTCCAAAACACACAACACATATATGATAAATCATGAAAACATGCGTTCGTGAACATCAAGTATTGCAATGTGTGAATGTTCATAACATAGAAATTTTTTGAGAAAAAAAAAGGGAGAAAGGAAGTAAAACGTAAAACAATAAACCAACGCATCCTGTTTCACGATCGTGACAACAACTTTCTCGCCTCCTCCGAAGCTTTTCTCGCATTCGTCAACGGTGGCCTCGTACCCCCTAGAGAAGGCAACGACATCTTGGGCCCTAGCACCCTGGAGGCATGGGTCCCAAGTTTCACGCCCGCAGCTGCCGCTGCTGAATTCGTCGTCGCGACAACCAACAAGTTTCCCGCACTCTGCCGTTTCGACTTGACCGTCCCAGGAAGTCGTTCGCGCTCCACTCGTCGGAGGAACGGGCTCGGAAGGTTTTCCTCGTCTGACAGGTCGTACTCGGCAGGGCCGATGGTCTTCAAAGGTTTATTCGACGATCCGGTGGCCTCCTCCAATACCAATTTCACCTTAGTCGACTTGGACGCGCGAGCATGAGATGAGGAAGTGAGCCCCGTGGGATCCGAGGCAGAAGCAGAAATAGTGCTTGTTTTACGTATGGATGGTCTTTGCACCGAACCCCGGATGGACGGCTTCCGAAGCCGCGTAGCAGGTGCAGACGACGCAGATCCCGAAGTTGACTCGCCCGTTGAACCAGAAGAATGACTCGATAGTTCCGAGAGTGGTCGTTCGCGGATCGTAGGAGAAGGTGGCATACCTTCTTCTGACTCACTATCGCCGTTCTCAGGTTCTGATTCGAAATCGAATATCTTTGCAAAGTCAAGTCCGACCTTGGGAGAATTCACGAAGAGGTTCGCGAGTTCGGCTGGGGTAGGTGTCGCGAGTGGTTGACCTGTCTGCGTGAGGACCACCCCTTTCATGGCGGAGGGCATAGCGTCTTGGACAGGCCTTGCGACGTTACGATTCACGGGCGTTGCCATGTTCGAGTAGGTGCTCGTAGCACGCCTTTCCCGTGTAGAACCTCGCTCAGTCATCTGGGCAAGCGGCGCGAGCAGATTTTTGACTTCCTCGAGAGGAGCCTTCTCCTTCCGTCCCTTGCTCCCTTGTGAAGACAGAGCCGCCAACTTTGCTTCCAAATCCTTCTGCAACTCGCCCAGTCTGCTTTGTTCTGTCTCCAGATCAGCCTCCCTCGCAGCTATCCATTGCATCTTCTCCGCAATCATCGCCTCCGCCTCTGCCTTGATTTGCTCTTCGCGTGCGCGCCATGCATCAAATATCTCTTGCTCACGTTGCCGTACCGCGGCCAGAATTTCCTCCTCGCGTCTCGCCATTGCCGCGGCAACCTCATCCTCGCGCTTCCTCACGGCTACACGTAATTCTTCTTCGCGCTTGCCTACTGCCTCCCGTATCCGCGCGTCGAGTTGAGACTGAGCTGTCGAGACGAGGTTATGCAAACGGAGTATTTCCGCATCCTTCTCCACCACCAAGGCAGTAAATTTTGCCTCTCGATCGGCAAGTGCGGTTTCCCTCGCGGAAATTTCGCGTTCTTTCGCGATGATGGCGGACTTATGGGTTTTCACTGTCGATAGCCTATATTCATTCGGTGTTATTAGTGTAAAACATCAAAGAGGATTGTTGAGACGAACATCTTTTCTGCCTCTATGACTTTGGTTATGAGTGTTAGCCGTTCATGTTGGAGGAGCTGTGTGGCTGAGGGCCGCATCGCTGGCTGAGACGATCACATGATGTCAATCGACTCAAGGGAATTAGAACACACAGAAAAGGAACTTACGTTCAGATTCAGCATTGCTTTAATGACACCTGACAACGTCTGGCTATATCCTCTCGGTAAAGGTGGTATACGTCCGTTCCTAACGCTCGGTTTGTACGAACTGAGAGGACACAATCGAACGAACACACCTTATAAATGTGCTCAATTCGGCATGAGTCTTTGCTTCGTGAAATGGGGGCTTAAGAGCGCAGAGTTCGTATATGAGACACCCAAGGGACCATATGTCCGATTTCGAATCATAAGCTTTCTCTTGCATCAGCTCCGGGGACATGTAATATGGCGTCTGATACCCCGATGTTTGTAAGTCATGCAAGGGAAAGGTGTCCATGCACGTACCCCAACGTAGGTGTTAGCGAAGCTCGCCTGCGGAAGTGCCTTCGACAAACCAAAATCACCGAGTTTGACGGAGTTGTTCTCGTCGAGGAACACTGGGGAAAGACATGAGCGACGTCACGATGCCTAACGAGACTCGCACCATTATCTGGTTTCAGGTCACGGTGCAAAATCTGCGGGCGTCTTTCCTTGGCGTCCAAGTCAGAGTTGGGGGGATGATGACAATGTTGCAATGCCAATAATATCTGCATAAAATAGCCCCAAATGGTATCCTCCGGAACAGGTCTATTGTGTTTTTGTGCTTGTTTGATGATGCCAGAGAGGTCACCACCACCACAGTACTCCATGAGGATGTACAGAATGCCAGCATCCCTGTCGACATATCGGTCGTGATATCGTACAATGTGTTCGTGGTCTAAATCCTTGAGGATATTTCTACCGGGGTATATATGAGGTGGGCGAATTGAATAAAGAGGGCGGACATACACTTCAGCGACAATCTGTTTCCTGTCGCGGTCAGTCATGCGCTCAAAGTTGAGTTCTTTTCGCGCAAATATCTGCAATAATTCCCGGGTGAGGCAATGCGAAATACTGGTGGCAAGAAGGTGAACAGACCAAACCGTCTGACTTTCTTCGCACTTTTCGAATGATGCCGAAGGAACCATTGCCTATGATGTCGAGTGGTTCATATAGCTCGAGGAATGTGGACATGATTGGAAGGTATCGTGGAGAGGCGCACCGCAGGCGCTAAACCAGTATCAGGATGTGTTTGAGAGCTGGACAAGATGTAAATTCACGACTCGTTCTGTCTCGAACATGTCACGCGTGTGGTGTCCGCAGTCACGTGATTGTGATATCGAGCCAAAGCAAAGTATAATGGTCAGACAGAGCCGCCCAGACTTAGAGTACGCCTTACAAGGTTCAACGCGACTTGGGTGTAAACGATGAGTATTTCGTTTGACTAAAGGTGAATATTTCAACGCATTGACCAGGCATACTGGGTTGATATGTGCCACAATATATTTATCTAACGGGCCCCAACGTCGATGCATCATAACCAGGTGATTGAATATTACCTTCGTTGCAGATACAACACCATCGCACTCCCAAGGAGTGGAATCTGTGACGCGATCTTGTCGAATCACCTTATGACCGTAATCGCCCTTGGATGCGTGAAACGAGGTACCATATATCCTCCAGGACTTGTGTCACACCCTGGGACACAGAAGACAATCTCGGTTTCGCTATCAGTCCTGTTGAAATTATTGGACGGGTATTGATATCGAAGCTGTACTGCCTTCCATGGCGGAATGGATGTGTTGGCCGTCGACAAGAGTTCACATTGCACGTGAGCACGCAAGGCTCGGAAGCCCAAAGGAAGTCAATGAGTCTATATTGCATCAGCCACTTTGACGGAAATTCTTCAGAGAAGCGAACTTCCTCAACTGTGCAGTGTTTGATGACAATGATTCTACATGCATGTATCCTCGTTCGTGTCTCTGCAACTTTGGATGTCGGGCTCGATGGCGTCACGGGGAATGCGTGGAGCAAGCAAGGTTCTGTGTCACTGTGGTCCGGTGGTTATCGATCCCTCGTTTGACCGGCCAGCCCAGCCACGGATCGTGGACACCTATCGTCCTACCTTGAACCTGAACGCACCCTAGGGTGGCCGAATCACGGGGTCTCTGGGAACTAAAATATGCGACGTGGAAGACTGGTCGTTTACTTCAAGCTGTCCTCCCTGCACGCTTGAAGCACTGTAATAATTGAGCGCCGCTGTAAAGTAACGAAAACCTTGTTATTCGAGCCTGAGAAGCCCGTCAATCAGAATGCGATTGAATCCAAAAATCACATGAATGACGCAAGATACACTTATCGCTGTCCAGGTCCCCCAACGTTGCGCGACCCGAAAACTAATCAATCAATCCTCGAGGCTGCAGAGCGACAGAAGGTTCAAGAGATGTGCTTATGCTGTGCAGACTCGCCGTTCTCGTAAGGGGCCACCAACACTCTTTTCGTCCCCTTTGCCCAACATACCAGATGGCGGTCCGATAAATGACAAGGCGGTGGTTGTGATTTGTTGGGGTGCGACATTCGAGTCCATGTTGGCTGTCGAGAGAACAAGTTCATTCAAACTCCGATGTGTCCTCTCGATGCTACTCACTGCTCAGCTTGGACTCAAGTTGAGAAAGTGAGACTTGCGTCAAAAGTTCGGAGGTGAGTCCTGGTGACGGAATACATAAATGGTCCACCTCCGTGTATTCCTCGGTGCCCCGTCCGTCGCGGACATCGACGCGAATCCGAACGACTACATCTGGCAAACCATCCAAGATTCCTCGTCGACCACTCCGCATTCGCAATCCTTCCCTTACCCACCCGCGACGCTCGACGCGGCCAGCCGCCGCATCTCCCTACTCTACCAGAACGTCATCTTCGACTCCTTCTCGGAACAAGAACCAACGCCAGAACCGGATCAGATCTTCGCATCCCAGCGAGACGATGACGACCCAGACCATCCTGGTATGTCCCTCTCGCCGGTCTCCGAGGCCCCGCGATTTTAGAACCGTGATACTCAGACGGGACGACGTTCGTCACTCGGCCGCCCACTCCCGCTGTAAACACGACCGGAGCCCCATCCTTCCTCAAACTCTCCGGTTCCCTCCCTACCGGAACGTATGAGACGCAGGAAACGGGTTCCTCCGTCGAGTATTCCGACGCCTCCTCCATTGCTCGTTTTCCAAACTTTCAATTCACTTTGCACAAAGTTACGCCCCTGTCTTCCCTCTACAATGCAGCCAAATCAGGCAAGGGATCTCGAAAAGTCAACGTGCTTCTCGCTGCACTCGAGGTTCAAGGACCCGACGTCATCCGCGTGAAGAATGGCCCTGACACAGGCCAGGAAGTCTCCATCCTGAAATTTATACTCGGTGATGATCAAGGCGTAGTGTGTAAATTGACAGCTTGGAGAGACACAGCAGATGCTTGGGGTAGCCTTGGATCCCTTCCAGGACTAAAACGAGGCGACATTATCTATTTCGAGAGCACGTCATCCCTTCCACGTGTTTTACCCCCAAATCACATATTCTCATACACGTTTGTTTGATCATTCACAGACCTCGTGGCCAGCTGGGAAGCGGGCAGTACGATCACATTAACCGCGTCCCCATATAACAAGCCTTGCGCTGAGGTCTGTTATCGAACGATGCCGTATACACGTCAAGACAGTAGGCTGCGGCCTGATTTACGCTTGGGCCAAAGTGATATGTCCGTTAGAAAGGTTGCGGCCCTCGTCAGGTGGTTCGAAGACGTGGCCGGCCTTCCGGGTGCCTAGTAGCGAACTGTCCCCACCGGCGAGCGGCCACACCGGACTTCCAAATCTCAGGAGTCACAAGCAAGATCGCTTGCGGCGCAGCCGTCATCAATGCTGTACATGAAACAGAAGCGCCGTTCGGTTGCCGCATTGCTTCGGAAATTGCAGCAAAGCCTCGCAGCGGTCACCATCAGGCCCTTCTTCGAGCCGCCTAGACTCGAAATGATTAGGGGACATTGCCATAACGATCCGAGTTCAGTTCATCGAGTTCCACTCTCGCAGTTTTCCGGATGCGCAGTGCCACTCGTTCACTGTGGCACAATAAGTGACCGCTTGCCTTTGTTCTTCCACACACTCCGCATTTTATGCCACGACCACGACCACAACCACATGGTTTTGTCCACCATCATCGATTATAAGGCTCGCTTGAGGGTACATCCACACGACACACGCATTACCTCTCAAAGTATACTTGACAAAGACATGCCTTCATCATTTGCTCCATTTATCACACCCTCTGGCCTCGTGACATTCCAGCACGATTTAAAGGCGCGCATTAACTCGTCGCTGCTGGTGAAGGTCCCCCTTACCATGGGCCCTCTGGTCAAGAAGAGGTCTTCCATCCCCTTCAGTCTCACTCTGAAACGCCATTCGACGACAATCTTCTCCCGCTCTTCATCGTCCTCTTCAGAGGCCTCATCCGTGGCCTCTACGTCGGCCAGTTGTAGTCCGACATCAGAGAAGGTGGATCCCATATACCTGGCCGATGCAGCGACGGGCTCGTCGGCAGAGAGACCTCAACACATCACAGTGAGTCGTCTTGACGTCAGATGGGCGGAGGTGATATTGACGTGATCTTACTGCGTGCCCGCTTACGCTCCCTCCCGCCAGCCTTCGATAGGCACAAAAATAGTCGATAAGTTTTGGCCCGAGGACGAAGCACCGTGTTCCACGGAGAGTTGCCGTGTGCCAGCTCCAAGTTGTTATGCAACTGCGTTGACACCTCCACCGCATCACCGACGCCGTGCGCCACGCTCGGTGGGATCTCTTTGTAATGTACCTTTCAGGTACGTTGCTCTCCTCGGATGGTTTGTCGTTCGGCCTGCTAACCGGTTGTCTCGTGCAGTGATCCGTTGCCTTCGCGAATGAGCAGCGAGCGCAGTACTGGCCCATTGCAGTTCCCGTTCTAGAATAGCACATCACCGTGTTTGTCTTCACATAAATTCGCCAACCTCTTCTTTACCATACTATAGTACAAATAGAAATAGTTTAATGATGCTGGAAATTTGTATAGAGTAGAGGATTAGTTTACATTCACCCGCACGTGGACGTAGTGTATTCAAACGCACCTAGTACATGGTCCCCAAGATAGCCCACACATGTTAGTTGCCCTCGTTGACCGGTCTCACCTCATCCAACACCAACTTAGTTGCCTCGACAATGATCTCCCACTCGGCCCGATGCACCCTCGGCTCGTAGTCATTCTTCAAATCCTCTCCCTTGTGCACTTCGACCTCTCTGATGATAATGGGCGCACCGCGGTCCACCTCTGCGACGACGTAATGCACCATCACCCCGAGCTTATCCACCTCTCCTCGCTGAAACGCTTCGAACCCGCGTTCCATCGCATTCGCACCGTCAAACTGGCCAGGTAACGCAGGGTGAATGTTGATCACCGGGATCTCACGCTCGGCACGTAGCTCGCCTCTTTCGTCTACATCTGCATCCCTGCACTCTCCCTCCCCCGTGCCCTCGGCCCCACGTGCGGCCATCTCGCCCCCCAGTGATGGTGGCGGCGGCAACGCCTTTACGCCACGCATCACCTCCAAAAATTCCTCGCTGACGATATGCATGTAGCCGGCGAGGACGACCAAGTCGGGACGTGCCTCGAGCACCTCCCTCGCCACAGCCAAATCATACTCGGCGCGCGTTGCGCCCGGGTGAGCGCGCAGGAACGGCTGGAGCCCGATATAGGCTGTTGGGATCGGCGGGTCGGCTGTGGTGGCGCGGGTGAGCCCATATGCGGCCTTGCGGTTGGAGAAGACGAGGACGATGTGCGCGTGTGGGAGGCGTGGGGTGTTGCATGCGTCGATGAGCGCTTGGAGGTTCGTGCCTGCGCAGGGGGGGGATAGTGACGTGTCAACCCGGGTCGAGCACGATGGGACGCGGTGGACGTGACTTTGCATACCTGAGCCGGAGATAAGGACTACGATACGGCGCAGAGGGTCTTGGGGCGTTTCGGCGGCCATGCTGGGGAATGCGATGAAGCCAATACGGGCTAGGACGGTCGTCGTAGCTGGGTGATAGTCCGAACGCCCCACGGGGCAATCCGTGTGGTTGACGAGACCGCCCGAGCCAGGTTGTACGTATACGACGCTCAAACGTGATCGCTCTTTTCTATCGATCGCACACACCTGCCAATCTCGCTCAAGGCATTAGATTTTGCATTGTACGTGTCCTTACCGGCTCGAGGCCGCTTTTGATCAGTTCTGGAGTGGTGCTGTGTACACGGGGCCCATGAGTTTATTGCGACCGCGACGAGAGGAAGATACCGTACGCCACTAGCTGTCCCTGAGGCTAGAGGAGCAGCCGATGACAACAAACCTTACGGAGCACTAACATGGTCCACAAAAAGGTTAATGAAAGAAACATCCTCTTCTCGTCGTGGAGGAAGTTCCGAAGTAATTCAAGCCGGGTACGGTCCGGTGCAATCAGAACATCAAAAGATCGGGAGATGAAACGCCAGCCCTCTCTTTCTCCATCCAGCAGTTCCAACGCCGAAGTCTTGGGGCGATGACTGGGAGGCTGGACAGTGGACATTCCGGGCATTGGCGCCCCTTCCCTTGCCTGATTATCAACAGGCGTATAACCTTTTGATATGTCCAAACTGGGGATTAACAAGGTTGTCCTGCCTGAACCGTCGGAGATGGGGAAGCAACCCGGGTGACCCTGTTCGCTGTATCTTTTATTCGGCTAATGTTCGGGAGATGCCACAGGGACATGCGTCTCCATCGAGACGCCTTGGCCGGTGGGACGTCGTCCGGGTCACTACCAAACCGGCCCATGGCTTGTAATCACAAGAGAACCCATCGCATCGCATCCGTACGAGTCAACTTGTCACGGAAACATCCATCACGTGTCACCTACGACTTTCTTATAGACACTCCTGGGCGCGAACTATCGTTTTTCCCTGGCGATTCTCACCCATATCTTTTACTTGCGGTGCACATCAAGGTCGTTTCTTATCATCCCTCGCATCAAACGCCTTAATCAGCCCCCGTTTTCCACGCAGCCTGTTAGAACTTGACAGACACGAGACGGAGTGATGCACCAACAGACATACCATCCAAGGGACCACCACTGTCGTCGATCACACCGTACAGACCTGGTTAATCTCTTCTAGCGATCGACGCCCATCGCACACATTATCGTCCCTTTGCCGCACGTTGACGCACGCACACACGCAATAGACCCCGATGACGCCACATTTTACTTGGTTTATCTCTCTGGAGACCTCGACAATCTCTCGCCCGTCGGATGCGTGCACTCTTCTTTTCGACATTCCGTGAGATACTTGGGGCTGATAACGCCACAGACGTGTTTCAAAAAGGTGTACAATGTCTATGGGAAGCGGACGTTTTATTCCCTTGGAGCGATCTGGAGAGACGATATCTATGGCCCCCTCATCGGAGTTTTCCTTCCAACCAGCAAAGAGAGCGGTTAGGGAGTGGTCTGTTATCGCGATCGTGCGCACACTGCGCATGGCGAGGACCAAACTCAACGCCTTCCCAAGGTAAACGATCCGTCGGGCGAGCGGCGGCCAACGGACAAAACACATCAAACGTCAGACAAGAAAAAAAAACATATGTCTGATTCCACGGCTCAAGCTGGGGAGAAACGACGCCATGAACCGTCCGAGCGGAATGACACATGTCTGTTCCCGCGACGGAGAAACGTTGATCAGCTTCGGGTGTGCGTATCCCCCGTCCGCATTTCTCCTGCCTTGCCCTCTGACGCACGCCCAGTCGACACACTCGCAGATGTCTCATCCAGGCCCCCCAGCATGCTTGTGTGCAAAACTCGTTCCGCGCTCTGTTGTCCACTCAAGTCACAGGTTGCTTCGTCAAGACGTTTTCCCTCGTTTTGCGATCCTCTGTCAAGCTTTGGGCATACTCACCGACGCTGCATTTCTTGCATCGCCCCTTTCGTCCATGCGACCCCAACATGTCCAACGTTTCTCTTCTCCAGCTCAACGTTGCATCGGTCCGCCCCTATCGCTTGCTGCCCTTCTTTTTCACCTCCATTCTATCGAGTTCTCCCGCGACGCGTGTCCATCCCGCCGGAATAAAGACCGAGAACAGCCCTGCGTAGTGTTTTCATGCAGTCATCATCCGGTCGCCCCCATCGTCACACGACCAACCAACCTCCGATGGACACCGCTCAGACGCGCCCAACGCTATATTTGAATATACAGTCATCAGACCCAACCCCACGATTGCTAGTGAGTCAATATATATTTAAACATTAGATTTATTTAATATCTATTAAACATATGTTGTATTACTTTTAAATGATAATGATTTTGTTTGGGGATAGTGTCCACGGGATCGGTAAAAGCCCGAGTAATCACGACAATCGATTGATAGCCGCACGTACGACAGTCAAGAGAGGGGGATTAGAAACCGGGGGAAAAGAGTGACGAGATTATGTGTTTTGCATACGGAGCTGGGCAGAAAAAGGGAACAAAGACACAAAGGAGCGGTAGTACAACGATACCTCGTGGTAATTAGCTAAAGTGAGGATAGGGGAGACAGCGACAGACAGCGACGACCACGGCAGTCCCGAGCGTGAGCTGGGTTTTGTAACCATCGAGTGCTATAGGGATAGGCTAGGAGAAGAAGGGCATGGAAATGTGATCAGGAAGGACCATGACAGATCCGGTACTAGTCATGCCACGCCACATAAGAGAGGGAAAACCAACGGATAGCAGACAAGAGGATAGAGGCTGCGAACCCCATGCCAAAGTGCAAAAGCTGGGGGTGACAGAGAACTAGTAAGATGTGTACGACGAGGCCATTCGAAGATGGGACAAGGGTAGAACGTACGACGGGCCCCTTACAACACCATGCTATACGCACCACCGTTGGGAACAACGTGCATCGGAGTGTTCATGGTCTGTTTCATGACCATACCGTTCATCCCATCATCTCCCCTTCCACTCCATGAGGCAGACACAGCGGTGTTGACGTGGAGCCCAGCAGTCCCAACTCTTCTCGTCAGGGTGAAATCGGGAATAGCATTTGACAGCTCGTAACCTCCCGACGAGGGAGTCCCACGAGACGGGGTGCCGAATCCACTTCCGGCAGAGATACTTCCGCTTCGTTCCCGCCCGCTCTGGCTCGAACCGACGGAAGAGGAGTCATCGCCATCGGCTGCGTAAGCCATTGTACTGTGCTGGTGCTGCAGGCCCATCAATTGCTGTCGCTTAAGGTTGACCAAATAGGCGTAGTCGGTGAAGCCCCCAGCCGATCCGGAAGGTGGGGAGTGAGTGACAGCGTGACTACCATTCGAAGGAGGGACCATAGACCGTTGCTGGAGTTGAGTGTTGTATGCCGGATACATGTTTGCTGCCCAAGCAGAAACTTTGTCAGCCTCGGGAGTGGCAATACACTGCTGTCCGATGTGGGCAGTGCCCGGGAAATGGGGAGAAACGTGAGGTTCGTAGAGGGCAGGCATCGCTGGATTCTCAAAAGAGACGGATGGTGGCACCTGGGCAACCATTGGGCCACCATGCGACGTCGGCTGAACTCCGGGAACCATCCGCCCCATCTTCATATCAGCGGTATTCGTACTGCCTGTAGTAGTGTTGTGCCCATAAACGCCGCCGTGCTTGAGTGGGTCAGCGACCATAACGTCCTCGCCATCGTCCATGATGGTAGGCATAGGGCCAGGAAAATCTTCATCCCCTTCCTCAAAACCATCAAACTGGCCCTGGCTTTCGTCTTCTTCTTCCCCAACGGTGGAAGCGAGAACCTCAACTTCACCATTGAGTACCATGGTGAACCCTTCTCCTCTGACTGGCTCGTCGACGCGGGGGAGACCTGCACGATCACGCCATTCATTGAGTTCGCGGCGAAGCGCATCCGATTCTAATTTGAGCAAGCGCAATTCACGGGAAGCAAGGAGGCGGTGACGACGAGAAGCATGAATATGAGCGATAGAGGAGTTGACAATAGCGGATTTGGATGGTCGGCGGATCTGAGAGAGATTTGGAAGTAAAGCGGCAAGGTCCTGAAAGTGCAATTTAATCAATCAGAGAGAGAGATGAGGTTGGGAAAAAGACTTGCCAAGAATCTGCCATTCAACGTTTCCCTACGTTGTCTCTCAACGGCGTTGTGTGTTGCACGTCGCTCGGCAGTATTGGCGCGACGGCTGGGTTTCCTCTTTGCCTGGGTAATGGCAGGATTGGAGGCGGGCGACTGCGGCTGTGAGGAGTTTTGTAGCTCGGGAGGCTGGGGAAGTGCCATGGGCTGGACATTTGGGGGAGAAACTGGCGTTTGCGGGGATACAGACCCATCGTCAGAGGATGGTGACTGATTGTCGGGAGAACCGGAGACGATCGGAAACGACATTGCCATGGTGAATTTGATCTACAGCTGGAAAGAGTACAGACGATAAAAGACGATGAAAGGTAAGGGGGCTGGTTGAGAGATTAGGAGACAAAATGGTAGAGTTCTACTGGGGGAAACAGAAAAGGTACGCGAACGAGAGTTCAGCGAAGACCCTTTTGCTGTATTGGGGGTTGATAATATGAAGTATTCGCAGAGATCAGAGCAGCGAGCCGAGCTCAAGCGTACTACTGATTGGTCCTTTGAGGTAGGGAGTATGGAGGGCGGAAGTGTAGAAGCCGGCAAGGGTCGCGAGGTCTGCAGAGGCATGAGGACGAGCGAGAAATAGAATCGGGGGAACGTACTACAAGCGGTATCCTTGGTTGCGGCGAGGCTTTGTCGGAAGGAGGGGGAAAAGAGAGGGAGCAGGACACTCAAAGGACCATGCGAGGGAAGGGAGATGGAAGGGGATGATGATGGTCGTGGTCAGAATACAACGGGTACATAACCCACCAAATCTCCCCTGCCCGGATATCTCTCGGCTAACTCCGATTTACTTTTTTATTTTTATTTTTGCCTTTATTTTTATATTATTTCTTTCATTTTATATTTTATTTTATTTTCGTCCTTATCTAACCGACGTCACGACAGCCCCGTTACAGCTCCCGAACAAGATTCCTC
>JBBPJV010000371.1:0-24939 GCA_038088915.1 Sutorius aff. eximius
CGAGCCGGGCTCGTTCCGGACAGAAGGGATCTATCGCCACCCGTTCAATATATCCAATCCGATCCCCGACTACGACGAACAGCGAGCAGATTCGCTGGTCAGTTATAAAGCGACAGACGGGGGTGACCCGGCCAAAGCGATGAACGTGGTGGTCGATGTGGTGCGGGGTGAGGGTGCTGCTGCGGGGCGAGAGTGGCCGTTGTACCTCGTGCTTGGCGAGGATGCAGAGCAGGATATTCGTGCCAAATGTGCACGAATCATACAGCACTTGGACGAGTGGAGGGGGGTAATTAGCGGAGTAGGGCTCTAGTAGTGACCACGTGACTCTATGAAGTGCGAAGTGCCCTGACAAAGAAAAAGGATAAGAAAGCAGGTCGAAACCGACATGCAAGGTAAGTTGATCACCGCTCTATCTCTTCTTTTTCACCGTCCGATTCGCGTTCGTTTTTCAGCGACCTCCTCCTCCTCCCCTCCGTCCCCGCACACTTTCAACATCCCCATCGACTGCGAACAGCCTCCCGCTCAAAAGTGCACCCGATGTCCATATACTGGCCCCATTCACACATTCCCACCACGACGCACGGGCGGAGGTTATCTCAAGGTCTGCGCAGCCTGCATGGAGAAGCAGAACGCGCGCAAAGTCGCCTCGGAGATGGTCGCCGAAACATCTGGCCGCGGCCAGATCGCCACCGCCGCCATGTCGTTTGACGACTTTCTCGGCCTCGTCACCCTCAACAAGAATCGCCCTTTCGACTTTGACACAATGGTCACCGTGCATCCTGGCTTCTTTGTTGCAGGAGAGCACCTCTATAATCGTTCAAATCGAATAAGGGACTTTCTCGCCGAGGCCTCGGATTATCACTGGAAGTGGGTCCTTTTTCCTTGGTAGCTTTCTTCCCGGTACTGACACCAACCTACCTCTTTAGCCAAAAGAAGACAAAACGAGGCGGAAAATCCACCGTCGTCACCTACTTCTGCGCCCAACTCGAAGGCGAGCAATCCAAATCCCGCACCCAGGACTCGGACCGTAAATCACGGAGTCGCATCACCCGTTACCACTGTGGCGGTTGGCTCCGCATCACCGTCATGGACGACAACGAGCACCTCTTGCGGATACGCATGACACACGCCGAAGCACACCCCAGCTTTCCCGCCTCCTTTCGAAGGCCCCCGCACACGTCAGAGTTCAAACTCGAGGCGACACCAAAACCAGGTTCCGTTACCGTTACCGTTCCTGTTCCGGTGCCGCCGCCACCACCACCCGTCTTTGCGAATATGCAGCATCCGCCACATTTGATGGTCGAACCGGGCCCCCCTGGGAGTCATCCAATGCCTGGTCCCCCTGGGCCTCCACCCGTGCATCCCGCTATTCCACCGCCACCACCGCCACACCCGGGCGCGCCAGAGGGAGAGGAACATCCGGTGGTAGAAACCGTCCTTGCAACCGAAGACGTGCAGCAGGCAAGACGCAGTCCAGTGAGTTTCATGACCCTCGACGCTCCCGTGTTTCCTCACAAGGCCCAGCAACCCGTCGTCTATTTCTCTCCAGAACAACTCGACGGTCTGAAGCACAAATTCGAGGACATGATGGCCGCAGCGAGTGGCCCAGTCTCCCCCGACCTTGCACACGCACTTGGTTCCGTGTTCGACCACATCGAGCGGACAGCCAACGATGTAGATATAGGCCGGTTTTCCAAGCGACAGCGAATTCAGTAATCCGGTATGTACACGGAACCTGTTGTGTTCGGATAATACCGCCCTGTCGCCCTTTGTCTTTCGTTTTCGTCATGTGGCCGAGGCATAGTCACACCCTGCCATTCGTCATTCATGTGCTTGTTTTTTTTTTTTCGCAGGCGCCGCTTTGTGTATTCGTTCTGACCGTTGGCGATGGTACGCTGCTCGTTTATCAAGTAGTAACATGCTTTTGTATCGGATCGTACCGCACTTATAATCATCGTCTTTGCCTAGTCATCTTCGTAGGGATGAATATACGAGAGTGACAATACGTACAATCTCGAGGATGTACATGGCGTAAGAACACCCCTGCGAGGCAGTTGACATACATTGCGAATCCGGTCGACATATCAAAACGGTGGCGGACACTTCAGTTTGAGAGTTCGGATATACTCATGAACGCTTGGAATAACGCCGGGACAACAAACGGCGCTCTGCACTCCCGCTCTACGTCGCTCAGCGCTTGCTCCGCACGGATCCTCTGGGCCCTCTCCGCCCTCAGATCGGCTTCCGATCGCGACAGCTCTGTCAACGTCACACCACCTCCACGTTAGAAAGAAACACGCGGGTCGGCACGCGCACGCACCTTCTCGTGAGACGCCGCTCTGCGCACTCCTATTGTCAGGCCGCGCACCGAGCCTCTCGAGGTCGTCCAAGATGACCTGTTCGCGTGCTTGCATCGCCGTCAGCTGCCGACGGGTGTCCCACAGTTCGCGCGTCAGCCGAACCACATCGCGGTCTCGCCGATGCAACACGTCGCCACTGCCCGACGAAGACGAGCTCGGGCGAGGGGAGGGTGGCGCGGGAGCGGATGCTGACAGTTTGGGGCGGGGCGAAGCAGGCGGTCGAGGACCCAGACCCGGGCCCGACCCCACACCCGTACCCGAACCCGACCCTAAAGGCGAGAGACCAGAGACGGGCGTGGCGATCTGCGGAGGCGTCATCTCGCCTAGTTCTTGCGACGGCTCGAGGGGTATCGTCGTTAGTTCCGGGGGAATCGGGAGCGTAGTCCCAGGCGCGGATGTAGACGCGGATGCATGCGTCGAAGGCGTGGCTTCCTCTCGTGTGGGCTGGGCAACCGCCTTCGCTGCGTCCCCGGGGGTGGATGGTACCTCTTGTTGGTCTACTCGGGGAGTGGGCGGGCGGGTTTGTTGGAGTTGGGTGTTGATCCTCCGGAGTGGGACCGCAGACGGCGCGTCCGGCACGTCCAGTTTCTGCCGCGTCGGACTGGACGAACCTTCAGCGCTACTCATTCGCCTCTTGAGATGGTGTAATTGTCTGTCTGACCGAGGCTATCATGTAATCAAGTGAGAAGCGTGGACGAGCACACGCAAAGGACGAGCATACGGCAGTAGGCGGAACTCTTGGAGGAGGTATTGGTCGTGGGGGTTGCACCTTGGAGGAAGAGGACGCTGGGGTGGACGCGGGGGCAGGTTGTTGAGCTGTCTCTGCCATGGGTTGACCCAGTCTCTCCACAAGCGTCCCCGACGGAACATCTTGCGAACCCCGTTCTGGACCGGCGGTGGAGCAAATCAATACACCGCTAAGAACACGTCTTCAGGTCAATAAAGTCACGACAGCATCTAAAGGAAACGATCGACTTGCTCTTGCGTCATCGTGATGGACTCTCTATAGAGAACAGACGAGCGAGCAGGTGCACATCCTTTTCAGTAGCATCCACAGTTCTGTGAATGGGACAACGGGGAGACGCACATGGAAAGAAACTCTCGGAGCTTGAGTGCTTCCGGATCGTTACTGCATAGTTTGAACCAACGCGTGTGCAACGAATCCTAGAAATCCGCACTTCACTGTTAGTGTGATGGCACGTCACCAGAGCACGAGAAAAACCGCCCTACGTACGGCTACTCCCTCTACCTTTGGACTCGTCCCCGCTGTTGGCCAGTGGAGGATGAATGACCCGTTCACGCGCCGCACGTTCTTGTGTGATGGGGAGTGCACGCGGAGATAGGCGAGGTCTTTTTTCAGGGCGGCGAATGCGGCGGAAGACGTGGTGGGAGTAGGGACATGGTGGTGATTTGCACCACGATACGTGATGACCACCTCGAGACCTTCCACCATCGCGTTAAGCGAACTCGTCGTCGTGTTCGACCAGGTTCATGTGTGGCACACATCATGGACACCCACTCGACTAGTACGTAATATGCACCATCAAAGTCATGACAGTAATGCCCTCCTGGCAATCCTAGACCTGCCACCAAAATATGGAACCCTCCCTAACCAAAGGCTTTGCTATAAATTTGACTCTAACCTGGATCGGAGGATGAGTTGATGGAATGTGAAATCGCGACGAGAACGCAACTTGGATGAGCTTATAAGTCGCACGGAGTGCACCTCGGTAAACGTTCCCAATACTGTCAAACGATAGTGAATGGTGATTATCCCACTCAACAACCTCTGTTGGATCTGAGGACAAATCCGCCGGGCTTTCGCTTGTGGTGAGTTATGAGCAGCGCAGCTTCAGCAGTGACACCTCCCATGTCGTGGATCCTCTGTGTCGTTGCTTGTCTTCCTATCGTTGTTCCGTTCCCTTGTCCTGACCCAGACGAGCGCTGTCCAGCAACCCATCGGATTCATCAGTTACCGATCGGCACATCGGAATTCGGGCTTGCATTTTCTTGAGGCATCCCTGCCGTTGCTTCAGCCCTGTCACGTTTTCTTGGGAGAAGGGGCTATATCAGGGTATTCCGTCAAAACATGCCGTCAACAAGGAGGATGGCGGTGGTGACACAGCCTGATTTCACTCACCGTTAGCAGACCCAAGGGCCAGTGCCCTGCGTATATCTCCGAAGCATCTTCGGGCAGGCCAATGAGCGAGTACGGATTGACACCTAGACAATGTGATGTAACAAAACCAAAACGCAAAAATACCATACGGTGGCCGGTGACTCATCCTATATAAAGAACAAGGTAATCCACACAAGAGGACCTAATGGCAATTCATCTACCTCTTCCTCCAAAACTGCACGGGGCTTTGGAACCCGGGTCCTGCTACGTTTACCCGTAGATACATCAAGTCGCTTCAAAGTGGTGGTTTCCTGCTCGATTGTGAGTTGAAAGGGATCATCCATCAACCGTAGTGACTTCAAGAATGAGCTAGCACAGGCATCCGGATAGGGAAGGACATACACTTGCTTTACGCCGGTTGAGTGAAAGGGCAACTGTCCTCAGATCCCACAAACGGATACACGAGTCCCATGCCCCACTGACAAGTCGATCATCTTCCGGAGAAATAGCGATGGAGTGGATAATGGAATTATATTGCATGGTCGCTCCAAATAGATAGCGGGTGACTGTTTCCCAGAGACAGACGCTGTCGTCGCGTGAGGCGGAGGCAAAGAAGTGACCGTTGTGTAATAATACGATAGAGAGGATGGCATCAGTCTACCAGCGGCGAACAGCGAGGAATCCACTACTGGGTTCAAAGTACTTGATGGAACCATCTTTGCACCCGACGAAGAGTCCATCCTCCGAGGGCGACCACGCCACGGACCATGCCCGTTCGATGATTGCAGGCCTAATAACTTCAGGGTTATCTTCCCAAACCTGAACCATCACCTTGTCGCAACTTGTGATTCTCCTCCCATCCGGAGCGTAGCAGATCCCACACACATGGTTCACGTGCTCCCTGAACGGTCCGACCACTTGTTTGCCCGTCGTAGCGTCCCATACCGACACAGATCCGTCCTGCGCTCCGCTTGCAATTTGGCTTGAATTTGGGGAAAAAGACAGCGACCTCACGGGACTGGGCTGACTCCCAACTGACTGAAGAGATTTCCTTGGACATTGATATGTCCCATACTCTGACCTTACCACCCTTCCCTCCAGTTGCAACTCGTCGCCCATCGGGAGAAATAGCAACTACCAGTACCGGTGCTTCTTTAAGGACCTTATGGTCACCGCCAGATAGACTCCACGATTGAATGGTCCCATCATCAGATGCGCTGAGGATGCGATCACCACTAGGCAGAAATGCCACGAACGTAGTGATGCTTGCATGCCTATGTAGTACTGATGGCAATTGAGCCCCCACGCTTCCACTCAAGAGCCAAAAGTCAGCGACGGCAGTTGATAGATCCAAGATCGGGATACATACTACAGAATTTGCCTCAGCCCGGCCGGGTCGTGCAAAACAGCACCAATCTCTTTCAGTCCAACGTCCTGGTCCATCATATTCAGTGCAAGCGACACAGTCCGCGAAGCCTTATCCCGTATATGCCGGATGTCTGGGTTCAATTCGTAATATGCCTCTCTCATGCCTACTGGGCGAGTCTGCTTTCCTGCTTCGTAAGAGCTCGTTCTTACACCGAAGTTGTGTGCTTCGTATGCCTCGTTTCTCGATGCATCTGGATCACTGTCCCAACATCAGACTCGTGAAGTATTTGCTTGAGGCTAACAACTGACTCTTTTCTTTCCGAATGTAAAACCCCTATGAGTATACATGAATAGCCGCAATGAGGTATCACGATATTCTTACCATCACGTAAGACCACACGATAATTCTGAGAGAGTACCGCTCCGAGACGCAATTCTTTTCCAAGCTCTTCAAGCGTAAGCAAGCCCTGAGACATCTCAGCAAACGTATGTGACAAGAGGACCACAATAGACTCACGTCTTCTAGAATTGAAATCCGATGACCGTCGTGGGTAATTGCGACGTTCGCAGAAGGTTCCTAGAACTGAAAGATGGGCTCATCACATCCATCATGTCCAGGTGAGCTGACCTTGTGAAACAAGTATTAATTGATAGCATCCGAGGGATGAAATGCCTGTCAAGGCTGTCAACACGTCATCCTTCATGTAGTACGAAGATCAGGTACACACCGAAGGTATATCTGGTATCCGTTGTATCTCAACATGCATATCGTCATATCCACCATCGTCCGGAACGTCACTTTCTTGTAACCCCTGACCCGGGTCTGTCGTCCCTTCATTATGCGTGAGAGTTCGGGAAACGTTACTCCCCCTGTTCCTCGTTAACCCCACCAGGGTGTCAAGCAGCCGAGAGTTGTTCGGAACAACGCTAGACGATCTCGCAGGATTGTGTCGAATTGATGGAATATCTGCCTCGACGCTGATCCGTGTGCGCAAAAGCCCAGCCTGTAAAGCGATTTTGAACCCGCGAATGAATATGGCCTGGTTCGACATACCATCGTCGATATGAGGCCCAACACGCCAGTCCAAAGTACGCATAGTCTCCCAGCTGTATGCCGGTCCAGATATATCTCCTTCTGTCTGCTTGAAGCGGGCAGAGTAAAATTTCCCCCCCGGGATGCCTTCGAATGTAGCAACAGGCCAGGAGCGTGTTTTATAGATGCCAGTAATCAGATAAAGAGAGCCGTGGTTGATGATGCGATGACGACGGTTCATGGCGTAATTATACCACTTTGCGCCATGTCGGCTAGCTTGCTCCAGGAAGAGGCCGTCGTTCAAGAGATCGTATCGTTCAGCTCCTTTTGGAAGGACGAGCAGCGCGCCTTCATCGGAGGTTAGGGTGAATCTATACATTAGAGCGCCCGATTCATCTCCGAAGGACATTGAATCAGGGGTCCTGCGTATCTATGTCGGTGACAAAAATTGTACCTTTGAGGAGGGTCACTTGATGGGTCGTCCGCCCCAAGTCTCCCAGCCCGCATTACAGACGAAGACGAGATGGTATGGCCAAGATTCTCTGCATTGGGAATGGTCCGAATGTCTAGTTCGCCTGGACTGATGCACGTGAAATCCTCGGGAACGCCATGGCGACGATGGAAAGGATGATCTCGAGGTAGGCATATGTTGAAAAAGACGTCAAAACCGCCGTCATCAGGTATGACGACGCCGACATCACCAATTCTGAGACCATCCTGGCGCTCCGTCAGAAGCTCGTTGCTGGGTTCCGGAGTCCATAGGGGATAACCACGAGGAGATGGAAACGACCTTGCATACACGTCCTGGGGAGATCTATGCATGGTGTAGCGCCGTCCGAGACCACAGCTTCGAACAGCCCTTGGTTATAAGTCGGCTAGGATGCTGTGAAGTCTTGAGCGCTAAATCGTATTGACTTATCTAGTACCCTGCTGGGGAAAGTGCCGTTACACAAAAGTCCTCTTCCTTCACTCGGGTTACATATTCTAATCGTGTAGATCATTCGACGAGAGCATCACCCTGTCTCATCCTGCGTGAAGCTTATTCTGGGTCCCGGTCAGAACAGAACCGACGACTTGTCACTTGAAGAACCTACTCACGCTAAGCGGCATTTTGGACCATTTTCATTCGGGTTGACAGTGGCCACTGTCCATGGGAACCAGACACTTTGAACAAGCGCCATGATGGCAAAGATCATGACCGGGACAATAGAAAAGGTCCTAACGCCGGATGTTGACGAAAACCTGGCAAACCCTGGTCCGAATCGTCTTTGTTAGTGTAGGATCATGGGGTGAGTAGAAATAACGGTGGTGATCGGATCTCGCATAAGCCTCAACCCCGGGCCATCAGTCAAGACCGCAATGCGTCGAGTGACCTTTATCCGCCCGTATTCGGCCCATCCCCTGGAATCCGGAGCATATCCTTGAGTGATAAAAGATGCATCGAGGAATTCCCTGTTAGAGTAGATATGTTCGTAATGCATTGAATTGTGGAGGTCCTGTGTCTGATGCGTAACGAATTGGGACTGGGAGGGTCCCAACATTACGCATCATCATACAGCATGTCTACCGTAGTTCGGGATCATGGCGGTTACTCGGAATGATTTGTGCAGAGTCAACGGTCTGAATAGTTGAACACGCGGGGTGCTGTGTACGTACAAATATGTAACCCCTCTGCTCGGCTGTCTCACAAATCACCCATACTCGACCCCAGTATTCTGTGCAGACGTAGGAAGTGTGGCTAGACCTTGATCGTGTAGCTAGCTTACAGGGGTTGAATAGTGCATACTTCACACTACTAACGTGAGCTGGTAAAGAACTTGAAGGGGTTTATGAATACAAAAGGTTCATCCTTTTCGCATCCTACACATATGCCAATGCCGTCGAGAAATCCCGTCTAGTAATTTACGCTCTTCAGATAATCCGCTAGACCCTCGACTATAGGCGTAGCTTCCGGCGCCTGGATCGGTGCGACGTACTCGGCAACCAAGATCGCCTGTTTCGTCTTGACCAAGATGCACCCATCCCCCTAAGAGTGGGCGTCAGCCATAGGTGGTGGTGAGACCAATCAGCTCAGCGGTACTTGCCCCCTTCTTGCCATACACGCGCTCCGGGTCGCACTGAAGAGTGAAGAACTTTTGCCCACACAGACGGATTCCCTGCGCTTGTGTCCCTGTCTGGTCGCTGAACGCGTTTATGATGGCCTTTTGTTCTGCAGTCGGGAGCTGGGGCGAGGCGTCAGTCGATGCTGGCGTGCGAGGAAAAGGCACATGCTTCGTATCCGGCCGACTTCGCCCATATACCACCCTTCTGACCTAGAATGGCGGCCTTCTGGACTTTGCCACTTCCGAGCAGATTCTTGTCGACGTAGGCTGGAATGAAAGGATCAGACAACGAATGGTGGGGAGATCGATGAGGATGGTGCACTTTGCCAGGACATGATCGTAGATCGTCGAAGTGGATGGAGTACGCGAGAGGGGACGAGCGGTCAAGCACTAGTCGGAGATCGCCTTGATATCGGACAGGTGTATGTAAGCCAGTGCTGTGTTCCATTCGTTTGCTTTTCATGTCCGTGTACGCCGCTCCATCATTGATCCACGACATCACACTCGCACCTCATACTGGTCAACAGGTCGTTAGCTACCACCACTGACGCGTCGACCAGAGCGGCTTTGGCCACTCGTAATAGCCTTTTCGGATGTGGAGCCCTCACTTCATATTGCCCTATAGACACCGGACGAACTTTAGACCTCGGCGACCTAGAGGGTCCAGGGAAGCACTCTCTATATTTGCCAACGAGGACCTGCGGTCACCCCACTATATCGCTCATGCAGGTCTCATTACAAGATACATACCACTCTTTTCGTCACACAGACCGGTGACTTGCCAGTGCACACAAGTACTACGATGACTACTCCCCGATCCTCGCCTGTACGTATGAATCCGTCAACTCGGACGTCTCGTTCCAACGTGTTATTTTGAGCCGTACTGATACTCGTACCTTGGGCGAAACCTGGTTTAGGTGTGGCTCGATTGGCCCACAAATGCGGGACCAACGTTCGTGTCGGCGCAGTCCCGGGGCATTGAATAGCCGGGTGCTGAATCCAACGCACGACTGCGTAGAGGTTTCGCTGCCTCACCCTCGTTGCGTTGGCACGTCCGTTCCCAGTCCTGTCCGCCATCATAAGCACCCGATACGTGGTCATGGCGGTGCTGAATGTCGTATGTAACGTGACGCTCTGCTACCCTTCTTCGGTGCCTGGCCACAAATCCCCTCGCGACCCAACGTCTCTGGATACGGAATGCGCTCGACTCCCTCCCGAGTCTCAATGTACAGCAGGTACTGGCCATCCTAGACCTGTCTGAATTCTCCCGGTTGATATCTGTGTCCCATAGCGTTCCCTAAAACCATCCCTCCGAAAGGTATGCGTTGGGGTGAGGTCATTACTCTTTCACCAGGTTTTGTCGTTGCAAAACATCCCTTGGTTGGGTCTCGTACGTCGAGTCTGGCATTACGAGTGCTTTCTTTATCGTTTGTTGACCCGAAGGGGCGAACAGTTTAGAATCTACTCCAAGTAGACCGATCGACCCGGGCATCCGCAAGGAGAGTGCGATCGGAGGAAGCCTAATGGTGACACTCAAAGGATGGCATTAGGAGTGGTAAGCGAGAACGTGTGGGGAATCTATGTTCCCGGCGCAGATCCTTGACAGCTCGTGAAGCAGAACAAGAGTAGACACACATATATTCGAAGCAGCAGATCAAGTCCAATGATACACCAAAACGTACAAGAACATCGATGGAGAGGGGTGATTTAAAACACATGATATCAACGTCGATACATCATCAACGGTCAAGATGAGGGGCATATACGAAGAAAGACATGACAGACATGAGTGAGCGCATACATTTCATCGTCTGCGCGACCTGTCTATGACAAGCCCGCGGTGTACGTTCGTGAGTAGAAGAGTGACATGGAACTAGGTCTGCACAGAACAATGCATCGGCCACCTCGCACATGGAGCAATCGACAAACTCACGTAGGATCCAACATTGACCCAAGAAACCGGATAATTGACCTGTTTAATCAACAACTTGATCTGACAGACACGACACAAGTTCGTCCTTGCCACGATCTTTTTCCCCCGTCGATGGATCGTGAAACAATGGAGGGACTGCATCCGATTGCAGCCATGACACGGCACCGTCAGACCGCGCGGCTCCCGGAGGACGTCGAGCGGGAGGACCGACGAGGATTTAAACACGTGGTCGTCTGCGACGCGGCCCTGGTAATAGAGCGAGTATGCGTAGCGCATGCTTTGGTCGACGAGGGTGTCTTCGTTCTGGGGCGTGATCCAAGAATTAGATTTGAAGTGCTCGTAGAGTGCGCCTATCATTTCGATGTCGTGTGCTGCGTATTGGAGGAGTTGTGGCATGAGGGGACGTCCGAGCCAGATGGTCGAACCGTTCGCCTTGTGCATCGCGACCACCTGGGCTGCAGCGCAAAAGGGTGAGCCCGGACGAGGGTGAATTGGTGGAATGTACCTACGGTCCTTGCCCGTCGTCGAGAGGCGTGCCGCCCGGAGACACGCATCCATGCCCTGCAAACTATGTACGCCCAAGAACAACTCTGGGTTCTGCTTGACGAGGGACAACGGGAGACGCCGACCTCCCGCGGCCAGACGCGCGATGCGCTTCCACTCCTTTTCGCCGCGCAACGCCATACGGGACTCGATCTCTGCGAGCTGGAGATCGAGCACGCCCTGGAGCGCGACGCCGTACGTGGCTGAAATCTCGAGAAAGTCATTTCGGCAGTCCCACATGATCTTTTTCACAGTGGGGTCTGCGAGGAGGTCGAGAACGAGACGGAGCCAGGCAAGGGCGTTGCGGGATCGGAGGGCGAGGACGTCGAAGACGAATATGTGTTCTGCGTTGGCAGTGCCGATGCACATGAGAGAGAGCACACCGTCCTTTCCGCCGAGGTTCTTTCCCTCACAGTCGACGACGAGGAAGGGCGAGGCTGCGAGAACGCGGGCTGCATATGCGATGGAGGGTACGTTGGCACAGTAGGTGTATCTTGTCGACATGAAGGCGTCACACGAGGGCAACCATCGCGCAGCACACCAAGTTGGGTTATCTCCCCTGAGTGGACACGCGTGTCTCACATTCTCATTCATACACAAGGCAAGACATCCACTTTTGTGTAGCCCACATACATCCGCAGCAGGTATAATTACTTGGTGAGCGACCGAATAAATTTAGCGGCGATATGTAGGAAGAAGATGGAACCAATGAATGCGAGCGAAAGGATGAGGACGACATATGGGTCACTGGCGAAAACCTGTCAACACAGCACGGGTGGAGTACGACGAGACATACACTCGGAGTCCTGGCGAATCGTCCGTGTACAGCTTGAGCATCGTCCCCGATGAACCACCCGCGCCAGCTGCGCGAGTCGAGTTGGGTTTTGATGCTTGCGAACCGCCCGCACGTCGACTAGAATCGCGCTCAGTGTTGCCGGCAAAAATGCAGCGCACTTACATACCGAATTTGAGCAGCGTGTGGTCTTGTGAC
The DNA here is from genome assembly GCA_038088915.1 of Sutorius aff. eximius. Classification (NCBI taxonomy): domain Eukaryota; kingdom Fungi; phylum Basidiomycota; class Agaricomycetes; order Boletales; family Boletaceae; genus Sutorius; species Sutorius aff. eximius. The sequence goes on from JBBPJV010000371.1 coordinate 12,450, forward strand.
GGCGTTTGCTCTGCCATTCGAGGGGCGAGTGGAAGCGTCTGAGTCGGACTGGTCCCATCAGCGACGAAGAGCGACGAGCAAAAAAGACATACCATGTTGTCAACGTTGAGTAAAAGAAAAAGGTCAAACCTTGCGGAGGTGATGTCGTGTAAACACCGTGGGAACTCTTACGGTGACTCATCGGAACTTCCTTTTCTAGTCCTAGTCCTCCTCCTCTTCCGACATGTCTTTGGTATGTTGTGTCTCATGTTCGTATTTCGTGTAGAATGTCCTCACATGTCGACAGCTGACTGCACTCGTCGCACGAGGTTCCGTCGTGCTCGCCGAATACCAGGAACCTGGTGCACGAGACTTTACACAAGGCATGCCATCTCCTCTCTTCTCTCCTCGTGCACTCATCAACATTGCCCATCGCAGCGACCCAAACCATCTTATCAAAGATACCTCCCAACGACAGCAAACTCACCTATGCCTGGGACCAATACTTCTTCCATTACATCTCCGAACGCGGTTTCGTCTACCTCGTCATGGCAGACGATGCAGCCGGACGGTACGCACCCCCGAAACACACGCGAGACACACGATGTTGATCGCCGCGGAGTACAGCACAACCCCGTTTGCGTTCCTAGTCGATTTGCAACGCAAGGTCCGTCCCCACATCCTTGATCCGTCGCATTCCCTTTGCCCATTCGGACACTCACACGCCCCACCCAGTTCACCGAACTCCCGTCGTCATCCTCGGCCGTACTGACGTCCACGCCGGCGTACGCCCTTCAAGGGTCCTTCTCTCCCACGATCGCATCCCTCATGCACACTTACAACACCTCCCCGCCCGTCGACGAAGTCGCACGTGCACAAGCGGAACTCGCCCAAGTCAAAGACATCATGGTCAAAAACGTCGAACAGATCCTCAGCCGCAGCGAACGCATCGAGCTCCTCGTCGACAAGACCGACACCATGGCCACCCAAGCGACCGCGTTTCGGCGTGGCGCCCGCACGGTACGACGACAGATGTGGTGGAGGAACAGCAAGATCATGGCACTCTCTGTCTTGGTCGGCTTGGTGTTGTTGTACATCTTGGTGGCCCAGTTTTGTGGGGCGGCGTTGCAGTGTGCAGGGTGAGGGGCGCGATTCATCTTTCCTCGATCGGAACTCTTTTTATTGTAACATTGTATCGGTCCATGTTGATGTATCCTATGCCTGCCATGTGAACTAGCTCATCCATCCACGATAGAGTAGATTTGGCCCAGCGCCTGCCTGGTCGTCACCGACCCGGAACCAACGCCAAAGGCCCTCCTCGATCCGGGCCACTAGAAAGCAACCTCGAGGATCGGGAACACACCCACGTCAACTTCACGGACTGGTGACTGCCCTCTCGAGCAGTTCTCCCCATCGGTTCGCTCTACATTTGCCCTAGTGTGAACAACCCCGACAAGGAAGGCTTCTCGGAGCCCTCGTTCTCATCTTCCTTTTGTCTGTCTTTGGACCCCGCTTGCATCCTCCATCATGGGGAGACCAGGACACCAACCTTTTCCCCTCCTGCTGCGCTAATCCCTCCACTGCAGCTCATGAGCACCCAATGGCTCTCAACGTGTTTGCCAACACACGCTCGTCGTCATCTCTTGTGATCACAAGATCGTCCATGTTGCGACCTTTTCCGGGCTGCGAGTCGAAGGTATAGGTTGTATAACACGCTTCCCCAACCTCGCCCCCCGATCAAAGTTCAACGTGGTCAAGATGATGGTGGCGACTACTGAACAAAATGCCAATGATGTCGACTTTGACAGAATTGCTGGAATCAGGGAAAGAAGGTGACGCCACAAAGTCTGGGCAGAAATCTTTCACTGGCCATGGGGGCCCGCTTCGAAAACACACGGTATGGAGTCAGCGTGACATAGACAGGTCGTTTGACGAAAGCAAAAGGCCCAAAGGGTGATTTCATGGCCTGATCGAATCGTGACGAGGAATTCCCTACAAACGATGCTAGACGTACCAACGACCGTTGGACCAACCGCGGGAAGCCTCGAGCAGTTTCCTCTGTGCTTCCCTCGCAACCGGTCGTCTGTAACACGAACACAGCTGAGTGGTTGAAATGGATTCGGACTCTGCGGTCCCGGTTTTAAATCCGACCAAAAGGCAAGGTATCCCATACACCTGTGAGCACAATGACTGTCAGATATCGTGTTATCGATCGAGGGCGGCGCCATCCCATGACGACTAGGAGTCAACAAGCCACCAACGATGTTGTCAAGAATACGTAAACCTTTGGCTTGCCTTGATGATCCACTTTTGTAGGTCCTGGCCATCGCCTGCGCAATTTCTTCAACATTTTCTCGCAGAGCTGCTGATCCGAGCACGCAGCCGCGGATGCGCTGGACATGGCGAGTTGCGTATCGAGGAACTGGCCAAAACTTTCAATTGGTGGGAGGTCGTGGTCGGGAAGTGAGAGCTCCTCATCCGATGGGGTTCTGTCCGCATAGACAATCCGCTTCTCCCATGATGTTCGCTTGCACGTCAAAGTATACTGAAATCGTATAAGCCGATGGTGCCAACTTTGGTAGCTTCGAGGCATCCTCGGCGACATCCAACCTTTGTCGACGTTTATGCTCTGGTCATGTAACCAGTAAAACTAAACGAGGGACAGGGACGCGCGCCGCTGCCCATAGTATACATCCACGACGGCACATGCGTGCTCGATGAGCGGAACGTCATCAAACACGTTCGCTAGCTTCGTTGTCGCGGAGTAATTCGCCCTCTTGGGGTGTTGACGATCTTCTCGAGTCGGTCCGTATCGCAATACGAGAGTTTGTAGCGCTCGAATCGCCGGAGAGGTGCATGCACAATTGTCAATGCATCCCTCCTTTATGGCGGCAAGAAGATCGCTCACGTCGTCTCGCCTTTTCATGTTAATCTTGAGAGAGGTATTTGCGCCCCGAATCAAGACCTTGACAGAAAATACTGTGGGCAGGGGGTGAATGTCTGACGTCACGGTAATGTGTGATATATACCAGCGTCGACGACGAGGTGAAGACCATCCTCGAGGGGTAGCGGTTTGAAAACGTGTGCCAGCGACTCAGTGATGACCGAGGGCTGCCTGAGATCTAACATGGAAATCCGAGCGATGTGCGCATCTTCTCAAACGCAGCCTGGGGCCTGTAAAGTTCAAGTCCAAACGTTGTATGTAATGGCTAGAACCTGTGCTATCGTTTGCCTGAGACAACCACATGTCCAGGCCCAACACGTTCCACAAACCTCTTTCACCACGCAGACGCATCAAAACACTCATCGCCGTTTGTGCACGCCCCCAACCATAAAGGAGTGTTTCGACCGAGCGCGACGATCCCTCAACAATGTCACTAACCATCGAAAAGACAACTAGTCAATACATATATAAAACAAAGAGAAAAGTGGGTAACCTAAATCGTACACGCCAACGCCAACTAAAAGAAAGAAGGAAGAGAGAAAAGGTACATACACGTGCACGTCGCTCCCAGGACGCCATATCGACGCCCAGCAAGGTGCACGCTAGAAAGGTGTCGCAAGTTTACATTACATACATTACTCGGCCGTGCCCTGCCGAGCGCATTCGGTCCGAGCTCAAAGCCTCATAAACATGCTGGGAAAGCCAAGGACGGGGAAGAGGAAAACGGCTCTCCAATGCGTTCTAGGATGTCCGATCGTGTATGAAGCATATGCAGATGATCTTTGCCGCATCGGCGACACCAGAGAAAAAGAGAGGGGAGGCAAAACGGTCCTGAGAACGGTTACACGAACGTCTCGGCGGGGCCGTGGTACGCGTTCTTGGTTTTGCCGCCGCTGATGGACCTGTGGCGCACGAGGTAGCCATCTACAGGGGCGTTCGTGGCATCTTTGAGCGAGTTGGAGGTTTCGCGCAACCGGCGCTCTCTCTCTCGTCTCTCCTTCTCCATTTGCATGGCTACGTCACTGGCTCGCACCAGTGGCTTCCGGTCAGCACAAGGGTCTTCCGGGTAATGCACCGTGGCTGTCGAAGAAGAGCCGGGAAGTTGTGCGATAGAAGATGGACGAGAGGGGGTCGCCAGACGCGAAGTGGGTCGTGGGAGCGTCGGCTCTGGGAAATCCGCGCGGTGCTGCATATGTCCGTGGAGCGATGAAGGGGGTCTAGGGCTGTCGAGGAGGTCATGGAGCCTCGACACGAGCGGATCCTTGGCCACTATCTCGATGGAGTCCCGTCGTTTGAGATCCGTCATCTCGCGTGCGCAGGCGTCCTTGCTGGGGCGCGGACCCTGCGGTACCGCCGTGCGGTCCGAAGAATACCGACGGGTGGGTGATGGGGGTCGGCTGCTCATGACGACATCGTCCCGCGGTTTGGAGCTGGAAATGCATGATGGCCATGGATCGGCAGTTACCGACATCGCCATCACACTCGACTGGCGAGACGGTGGCGTCCGAGAGGGTATGGGTATTGGATCGATTTTGTTTGTTTGCGGTTGAAGGTGTGCAGGGAATGGACACGCCATTACGGTAGCTTTGCTGGAATCTTCAAGCTCAGACTCTGCCTCGGGCTCTTCCTGGATAGGTGATTTGATTCTTTTTAACTTTGCCAACTCCTCCTGATCAGAGTCGTCCGCGAGAGCCATCAAAGAAGGCGCAGTCGACACCAGCGGAGCAGCGATCTCTGCAAGAGGTGAGAGATGAAAGTCATGGTCGTCATCGATGACTTTGCCTTTGGTCGTCTCGACTTGAGACAAACTCAGGTCTCCGCTATCCGAATATGAACGTTTCGGCCCGTTTCTGTAGAACTGCTGAAGCGCAACCGCGCGAGGGGGCGCCATCGTCCCGCTCAAACGGGCTCGATCGAGCTCCTCCCGTAACGACCGACATTCCTGAGTTACAGACTCCACCTGGAAACGACCCTTAGGTGGATGACGCGAAGATAAGTAAATCTACTTACTTGACTACAACTGAGACATTAGCGACAGATAAGCCACCATAACGAAATACCCACCCTTTCCAAAAGTTGTTCATCTGATCATAATGTTCCCTGAGACTCTTCTCAATGGCAAGCGCGGTTTCTTTCTCATCGCGGCTAGTGCGTTCCAGGTCCTCATACTTGACGCGCGCCGCCTCGAGTTCGGACGCTAAGCGGTCGCCTAGTTCGTCACGTGCAGCGGTTGCTTCCCGCAACTGATCCACCTGCAAGACCTGTTTTCGCTGCGCCTCCAGGAGGTTGTGTAGCAGCAGGCAACTGACCCTGACAGGTGTGTACTGGAAGAAAGAGGTCATGTGAGATCGCTCGTTCAGGGAACTCGAGCGCGGTAGCCAAATGTACCTGATTCCCGGGCTGTGACTTGTAATACGCTCTACACTCATCGATCACCCTCCGAATCTCGTTGACTTTCCCACCCTCCTTCACGATGCGGGCGATATCGTCGAGGAGGCGCTGGGACTCGCTATCGATCCGGGGTGCGACCACCGCACCTTCAGGGGGCGGGACAGGCTCTGCCGCTCTTGTCGAGGGATCACGGTCCACGTGGAGCTTACGAACGTCGCGGGGGGAGAACCGCTCGCGACAAAGGGGGCATTTGTGTTGCATGAGGCTGTCGAGACATCTACAGGGGATCTCAACGCCTCGTTCGACCGTCCGAGTGGATGGCACTCACTTTTGACAAAAGACATGGCCGCACGTGATGGCATGGGGGACGTTGGCCCCGCTGGTGTAGCATTCGAGGCAGACATCGCATGTCGAGTTGGGACCGAGGACCAACATGATCGAGAGCGAACGGGACTGGTTAAGGACCCTCGCAGGAGATAGAAAAGGAGAAACAAAGAGACAGGCAGCGAATATAAGGAACGAGCGGCTCTACAGCCTGGCCAAGTACGCGTGTTGGCCTGGATTGGTGCTCGCAAACATGGGCATTTTACAACATTGGACCTCTGACAACATTATAAGGCAGGCACGAGGCGGCTAAGCGACGTGAGATCGAGGCGTGTTACATACGTACACACTCGTAACTGGTTACTGCAATCAGAAAACGACAGATAAAGCTATTTGAACTCTGTTGGAACGACCCATTTCATTTCGGGCCTTGTGGGATAACGGGGGGATCCATGGTTTGGGCCCATGGTGTCGGAAAATCCCCCTACCGGAAGGATTTCGTCAAGTTCTCGGGCCGGGTTAATTGTCCTCGTGTCCTCAGCATGCCGTCCATGTCCCTTGCAGTGCCCACGGAAAACACAACACTCGTCCGACTCACACGTTGTCCGTGCGGCAGGACTGGTTTGCTGTGCGGATCCGCCCGAGCTAAACGTGATTCCACACTCGTTCCCGGTACGACACGTGAGGAAGGTGCCCAACCCCCACGCCGGTCGTTGGCCATGGTCAGGTGAACCCCCTCAAGGTTCTAGTGGGCGGGTGCTGTTGAACGTGGCAGTCCTGTGCTAGACTTTATTGTCCTTGCTCGGCTGTGCTGCGGAACGGCGTTGCTTCCCTTGAGCATCTCCCTTCTTCTCCTTTATGGCTTGCGTTCTCTTCGTCATCACCGGACGAAATGGAGCCCTTCGGGATACCATTCTGTCTTGGAGACGGCCAATTGTTATCGACACCATTACATCCCCGGATTCTTCCGCAGGCATCGCGGCAGCACAAGTTGGCATGCAGGCCGATAGTGGCAAAAACACACACGTTCCTCGGGACCAGACCGGATTTGAACGCGTTGGTCGATCTGATATTGGGTCGGATCTTCCACTGATCCAGTTCCAAGCTTGGCTGGCGTAGCACAGGACTTTTGGGGCGCTATTTTTCCTCTACACAGGATGAGGTTATAGCGTGTGCGATCGTTCGTTCCTCTCCCCATATCCTCTCCTTTAGCTGCCCCCTCCGGTCCCTCTGGCGTCCCCCCTCGTCTTCCGACGCTCCGGACCGCTCTAACAGGTCTAATCGGAATATCCCGACATTACTAGACCAGCTCACCACGAGATGGGGACCCTTATCCCCACCTAAGTGTTTGGAGATCCCAAGTAGATCATACAACCGCTTGATCAAATCTTCAGCCTGCGTTGTCTCTCCACATTCCAGATCCGCCCTGCAAGGGCCGATGTTAGACGTTTTGACACCACTCTTGACGATCGACTGGCTAAACTAATAAAGCCGCGAACCGCCCACCAGCGCATCCCGATGCCCCGAACACACTTCTTTTAGACCCCCGGTATTCGAGCAAGTGACTCAGTCTCACGATCGCTGCGCAGCCCATGAATGCATGATATCACACCCTTCTCCGGCAGCGAGGCACCGCAGGCTCCACCCCCGGTGTCCATCAGTGGGGGGGGCTTATCTCTGTCATCGGCATATCAAGTAAGCACGGCAGATGCGGCATACCACATCATAGATAGGTACAGCCATGTGCATGAACGCTTGCGTGGCGGGTGGCGTTCGTACCAAGCGCTAGCCGCTCGACATCACTTCCCCCGCCAGCCGTATTGCTGCGATCGTCGCGCGCGTTGGGATTCGCTGCCAACCGTTCGTCGTCTGATGGAAGGGGGAGCGTCTCATCGCGAGTGGTGGAGGCTAAATTAGAGCCTGGGAGCAAACATACGCGAGCTTGTCGGACGTCTTGTCACCCTTCGCTGTGCTTCATCGATCAGTGGACCTGCCAAAATCATACCACGTCAATCCCCCTCTCGCGAAGTCGCCGGCCCGTTTCACGGAAGGGGCCAACGAGCCAGAGAGAAGGCAAGGAAGGACGCTCACGAGTCACTGTCAGAACGAGAACCCGGCATCCGGAATGTCAATCAAAAAACGTTTTTCTTTTCCTTCTTCCCAAATGGCAGCTTTGAAGAGAGGGATAAATAAGAGAAATAAAAATGAAATGCCCTTATCGATGATCACGCCACGGAATATTCTGGTGGCCGATAAAGATCGGGTGGGATAGGTAGTCCGTTCTCACGCGCTGCGTCCGCGGTCATGTAACCATCAAGGGGTTTAGTAGCCAATTGCACCGAGGGGAGCCTCATGGTCCCGCTTGCCCTGATTGTAGTCCATGAAGAGGGCTGGATTCTATTCAGGGGCGCATCTTGGAGCTGAACATTAATTCGTATAACGCGAGCGTCAATTCGAACTTTGAGCTTCTGCCGTTCTCATTCCAGAAATGACGGACGGCAGTGGCTATCCTGGGCGAATACTAAAACAAACATAACGATACACAAATACCAACAATTCCACAACACGGACAGGGAGAATTCCAGAGCAAACGATGAGCGTCTATGTGTTTGGTTATCATGAAGAAACAGAAACAGCTGCAAGAACAGTAGAAAAGATCCCGGGGGGGGGGAATTCTATTCACGCACGATTAGCCCACAATTGTATAATGTTGGGTCCACCGACAATCGGTGTAGGTGCAAAGATTTCAGGTCCAGACGGAGCTGAAAACGTATGGGTTTGGTGGTCATGCGCAGGAAACGAGGCATCAAAATGCAGAGATAGCGCATTAGTGCCAATGATATCAGGGGCGTTGATAACCCTGCGGCTGTCAGGACGCAAAGCCTCCGTGCTGCTTGTTTGTGACGCGTGGCGACGGTGGTCACCCGTCCCATCGCTTCTCCTTGCGCGACGCGCCTGACGTTCTTGCGTTGTTTCTGATGCCTGGAGGCTCTGCTCTGGATACGACGCGGACCGGTGACGTGGTGTCGCATCCTCCAGAACGTGGTCGTTGCGTAACCCTACGTAGTCCCCCTCGTCCTCCCTGATAAGACCCAGGCTGGATGAATCCGATTCCGAGCCAGGTAAGCTCCCCGGAATGACAGGAGTCTCCATCTCATCGTCCTCCCCTTCCTCGCTTGTAGCGTTATTGCCCTCGCGTTCCCCGTATGATTCAGCGACGCTGCCTTGTCCCCTGACTCCACCATTGTGGAGCCCGATGAGTAACCCGAGGCTGCCCATACTTCCTTCACTGATGCTGTCCCTGGACAACGTCTGCACCGTTCCCCACGTGGTCTCGCTCCTTGGACTCTCATTCTCTCCCGCGAGCGGCGCAGCGACCCCATTCGCGAGTCTGCGACGCCTTGTCGTGTCATCAGAGCCATTGATCCCATGACAGGATGCACCTTCCGTCATCGTACGACGCACACCAAGAACTTGGTCGATGGTCTGGACAATGCCTCGCCGGCCACCGCCATTCGGCGGCATACCCAAAAGGGGTTGATCGCCCAACCTCCGCGCCGATCGCTCCATGTCGATGACCTGAGTCGTGTTCCGCCTGGTAAGCCTCCTAGCTCGGCTCACTGGGGTAGCGTCTTCATCGGGCGTCGAGACCGTCCCAGGTGTAACCGGTTGAGGCACACCCATCAATCCCAACCCCCCGATTGGCTGGTCAGGGGATTCGTGCACAGGGAACCCATGTACCCGGTCCGACCGGTCGCTCCCATACGACGATGGCGCCAAACTGGAAGGTTCGCTGGCGATCTGGAACCCGGAGTTGTAACCAGATCCATAGCCCTGAAGGTACGCCTCGGCAGACGCAAGGCGCGCATCCACGCTCTGTCTCGGGTTCACGTCAGGGCTGCCGTTGATAACGCCGTTCGTTCCATTCGTGCGAACCCTCGTGTGAACCCCTTCGACGTCCCGTTCTTCGTCCGACCTCCGTTCTTCGATGAGGGGGTGGTGTGCCCAGCTGGGAGCCGGAGAAGGGGCTATGATGATACGACGGGCCTGCGGTTGACCTGTGACGACCTGCGATCTGCCATCTACACTCGTACGAGTGGACTCTGGGTGCGGTCTCCTCTCTTCTGGGGGATGATTGACGCCGCTGAGATCTACTGCAGGTATTCTGCTCCGTTCATCCGCCCGCGTAGCCTCGGCATGCCGCGCACGTGGAGCTGCAAGTATAATCGAGGCAGGGGGTGCATACTGAGTTTGCGACGTGCCAACATAAGAGGTAGGAGTAGTGGTGGTTGATTGGACTCTTGGAGGCGGTGGTGGATATGGTACTGCGGTTAGGAGAGGATCAGGAATATCTGCGACCCCACCAGGCCTGGCGAAGGCGGGGAACCGGTCGAGTGGCAATGGTTCAGGTGGTGGCGGGAGGGGATTAGAAGGATGGGGGGGATTAAGAGGATTACGAGAGGGCTGCTGTGGGTCTTCACGCAAAGAATCCATCTCGGCATGGAGCCGAGATAACTGAAAAGCATGAGTGAGTCGAGCGGTGCCTTGCCCCCGATCACAATCATCCTGACTCACTTCCCTATCGAATCCATTAGCGCCACTTCCTGATTATATAGACGGGACGATGGAGCCTCTTACAGCGCATGTTTACTTTGGATCTCATCGATCCTGCTCAAAAGGCTTTCTTCCACCACGCGAGACGTCTTTGAATCTTGGTGAGCGCTGCGTCGATAGGCTTTCAACTCGCGGCGTACGCGACGGTACTCTGCATGGTCTCGTTCATTACGCTCTTCCAACGCCTTGTATCGCTGGAGAGCGGCCAAGGCGGTGCGCAGTGGTCGATGCTATCTCGTGGGAGATGTGAGAACGCCATCAGGACAAGGCGGAAAAACTCGGATCCAACGACACAGGTCAACCCGCCAACGTGTGCCCGTGGCCCAAACGATGGTTCGAGCACGGTGACCTCGTCCAACATAAGAATGTGTTTACACTCACAGAGTCGCCGTCAGAGGTGTTGTTGAAGAGCCATTCCCTGACCGCGGTAACCACCTCGATGATTTCGACGTCAGGCACATCCTCCCCAGACACGAGCGCGACACGCTGGAGGAGTTGCGAAGCTTCTTCCTCGATCGTTTCTTCGGCAGCACCGTCCAGTTCGGGTGGACCTGCCACATGCAGTTTTTTGACACGGTCAGGCTGGAAGGTTTTTCGGCAGAGTGGACATGCACTCGGAGAGAGATTCCGGAGACACCTAAGTGACAAACGGCATGTTAGGGACGATCTGAAGGGTCCTGCAGGGAGTACGCACGTGAGACAGAAAATATGGCCGCACGCTATGACGTGGGGTGAATTAGCGGGTTCAGAGGAGGTAATGTACGGATCCAGGCAGACATCACAGAGACTAGCGGGGTGAACCACGAGCATAGCAAATACAGAAACTGGAGAATTGAAACCAGAAACGGCCGTCGAGGCTGATATCACCACATAACATAAACGTGCAAACAGCGAGGTTCTCTGCACGTCTGGTAAAAGGGTTCCCCCCGCTTAGTCACCACCTATATCAGGCAGGTCCCCTCCTGACCGTATAGACGGCACGTTTGCAGACTGATCGTTGGACGGGTCGACAGTTGCCAGCGTTCGTCGCTTGATGAATGGATTCTCGACCGGGGCTGGTATGGTTCCAGTCTTGCCTCTGCCAAGTCATTTGATGTTGGTGGAATAAGGCCAGCCAGTATCCCGATGGACGCTAACAGGCGTCTCCATCCTCATAACAAGTGAGCCAGAAAATAGATTCTCCGACGCAACGCACCTCTCCAGATTCTCTGTCCACTGCATAATGCCACGAGCCACACGACCAACATTCGCACCCACCTTTGACCAAGGAATTGTCCCATTTCCACGGGATATGACAGTCCTCAATAATTCCTGAACCAACCCCAACACTACCCCCTCCTCTTCAAGCAAACATTTCCTCAGGACGCCAACGGTTGCAGGAATGAATGAAGAGATATTTCGAGCCATGTGGTCCTTTCTTCGTCACCAACACGTGCAAACCCCCTGAACGCCATCCGGATAACCATGCCGAAGGATGGCCTTGTACTATACCCTTGCTTCTTCTTCCTTGGGTTCGGTCAGAAATCGTGCAGCGAGCCAGCCGGTGATATACGCGAGAGGATGGAGAATGAACATTGGTAAGAACACTATCTCACCCGGATGTAGCAATGTTTTGCACAACCGATAGAGTATGCTTATGGTTGCAATGGAGATTGTTGGAGCGGTGGTGCTCAATGAAGGAGCACTCGCTTCAGGCAAAGGGTAAAGGTAGCTGAGCGCTGCGTGGGGTATTCCAGTGTAATGTAGTAATCCAGTGTACTTGACGAGTGATTGTTTCATGCTGCAGATTTCTAGACTCCCGTCTGAAAGACGATTGACGAGGCTGGAAACATGACATCATGTATATAGTCAGCGGAAAGCCGTGAAGGTCACGTTGGGATACTGCCACTTGCCTGCGGAGACTGAGCGCTTCCCCCCAAAGTAGTTTTGTCGGCATTCTTGCGCTATAGTAGGTGTCCCTGTGGAAACAATTAATCGACTTGAACGGATTCATTCCATAAAGCACTATACCAATCCAGGGCATTGATTGTCATTTTCCAAAGCTGATGACATGTTTCTGCAGTGATTCCCATTACAGCTGCACGTACACCGTCGTCGTCTTTCAGGTCAAGCTCGTTGAGCAGATGATGAACACGTATTGGTTATCCATATCCTGGCGAGAACCCACCGCATCAGCGACAATCTAGTGAAATGGGAATTCACTCACCTAACGAGGACCCAGACCGGCACGAATGTAAG
>JBBPJV010000372.1:0-24932 GCA_038088915.1 Sutorius aff. eximius
ATAGTATGGATGATTTGATGAATGATAACCTCCCCAAAGTCGTGCTGTTCCTGATAGGATTCATCGGCAACATGACGCCCTGATAAGAACCGGTCACTTACATGCTCTTCTTCCATTTCTTCAACGATCACCCGGCCATTACCTTCTTCCTCAACTTCCAGAGCCTCGTCGGCGCTTTCGCGGGGACCATCGTGGTGGCCTAATCCCACGTACCCTTGACCCTGAATTTGCTGCATCTCCTTCCACAGAAAATACGGCTTCATGCACAGCATCCAGGGAACACAGGCCACGGCGAGTAGAAGCAGAACGACTTGTACGAATCCTTGTCCGGGATATAGTTGACTTTTGGGGTCAATCGATCCGGGAGACAAGAACATCGCGATCAACATGTTTAACAGCGACGGAGGCTCCATTGTGGAATTCGACCAATCAATCGTCCACTTGTAAAGAATGCAGATCACCAGGTATCCAAAGATCGACTGCAGGAAGATCATCTGAGGAATAAAATTGGCATAAATGTCCAAGGGTCGCTTGAACTTGATATGGTTGGGGAGTTGTAGGCACAACGCAAACGTCATCTGCAGTTGCGTCAGTCCAGGCTGTACAATGAAACCAGCGAGGTACACACATGGATCACCCCAAGAATGATCGCCATTTTCATCTTGTATGAATTCGTGAACACCAGGCCATTATCTGCACCATGCCAGGCAGGATCTAAGCCAAAGGGATATATGTGTCCGTTTGAGACACCATGGACCGTCCCATTTCCCTCTGGGAAGTCCCAGCCAGAGTGCCAAATGTGAAGGGACTTGGAGAATATGTCATTGTACATGAAGCCGGTGTAGATCGAAAACAACCCCATCAAAAGGATGATGTATCGCCCACTGAATGCATGTTAGTACGTCCTGCTCCGCCCCACGATACTCCACTGTGACTTACAAAAAGAATAGCCCTGTGATCTAGAGCGGGGAAGTGAGTCAGGATCGATTTTACGAACTTGTCACCCACCCCTCCGAGACCCCCTTTTGCCCATTCTCTTTCATTCATGATCATATAGAGAGCGGCGAACAAGATGATCAGACCATGTCCGATGTCACCAAACATGACGGCAAACAGGAAGGGAAACGTGATGATGGCGAACAGGCCGGGATTTACTTCTTGGTAGGTCGCAATACCATAACTGTCCATGATGCTCTGGAATCCTTCCGTAAATTTGTTAGTCCTGTTGAAGGTAGGTGGCGCCTTGTTGGTGCGGAGCTTATGCAAGATCGGCACAACGCCGGTACCAGATTCCTCCTAGAAAACGAATGGGCCGATTATCACTCAGTGGTACTTGAATCACATACCGTTGCATGCCCAAGTGCAATCTGAATCTTGGCAATATCTCTTGTCGGACACCATCCTTCAGCTACCAACGTCTTCCTTCGCACGTCATAGTTGAAGAGATTCATCGTCTCGTAGATCACCTTCTCCTTTCGGACGACATCTTGCCATCGCGTGAGATTCTCCCCGATTGTCACTAACTCGGCGCGTCTATTGGCACCAGTGTTGTAGAGGATAGTTTGAAGATCTTCCAGGCGGGCGGTCACCTCACGAAGCGCGTCGGAGCGCTTGTCTGCATTGGGGTCGATGGGATACAGAGTAGCACCCATCGACTCGGCAACCTTGCGAATCTTGGAAAGTAATGCGTCACCATGCGCAAAAATAATGAACACGTTTTTGCGTGTCTCAGAGCCCGTCGCAGGATCGACAAACGGCTCCGCGATGTCGGTGTGGTTCATATAAAGGTTGCCCCTCAACACACGCCAAAGCACACGCTCGAATGTTGGGATGCGGGCTCTATCAATAGTCCCTGCAACGAACCTGGTATAGGGTTCCAGCGAAAATAGATCTGACGAAAAGGACAGACGCACTCTAAATCGAACTGAACTGTTGAGTACTGGTTTTCGCGATCGTCATGTTGAAGAAGAGGAGCTGAACTGTCGTCGAAGGAGGTCCGGATATCCGTCTGCTGCGTTTCGGCCTACACGACGAGTGAGTATAATGCGGTCTACCATCCAGCTAACTCGCCTTCTCAAAGAAGCCAGCCGTCTCCCTCAAAACATGGCGCGCCTCAATAAGCTCTTTAGTACGCTCGCTCAGCAACTTGTAGCTCTCGTTCATCTGCGAAAGCCTAGTCTCGTGCTCCGCAAGCGTGACGTCAAGCTCGTCGATGTTGTGTGCCGCACTCGGTCCCACAGTGACAAGTGGTGCCGAGTCGTAAAGAGGACGAATCGGTATCACGTCCTTTTCCTTTTCAATTTGAGTGGCAAAGAAACGGACACGACGAGCCATGTCCTCGAATCTCCTGATTTCACCGACAAAGGAACGCTGGAACGGATTGACTGTTGGATTCAGCTAAGAAAGCGTTTGTGAACGGGTATCAGGAGGAATCATTGGGACACGAACATCTTTGAACTGGACGTTCCCAAGCTCTCCAAGCTCAGCAACTGTATCGTGAGCTACTTCGGTTGGTATATAGAGCTGCACCAAGCTCATCTCTTCCGAGCCTATGCTGTCTGTCAGTATCCAGAAGAATATTTAATGACTGAACCATACGGAACAACGAAGGGTACTCGTCTCCCATTGTCGCGTATGACGCCAGGAGGTGAGCACGAACAAGTTCTATAGAATGGGAATGACTCAAATGCACTGAGACAGCAGTTGTTCGGAGCAGCGCAGTTGCAATACCAAGAAGTGAAGACAGTGTTTGACCTTGTTTTGATAATCTGACAATGGACATCTTAAGAGTTCAACAAATACATAGATCCATGGGATTGCAAGGGTACTAGATCGTAAACAAACACTGCAGAGTCATCCAGGTTGTCACAATGGCGCGTTACATCTAAATCGAAACAGACGTCCATGCTTGCATTCAATGTTAAGTCGTGAGGTGCATGCCGTCCGACCAGTAGTACACTGGCATGCTGGGAACCTCAAGGCGGCGGGAACAAAAAGGAAGAGGTGCAAGGAACGTGGAAACAACCGCTAACAACCATTCGCAAGCTGCAAAGGATCGCAAGCAGTTCATCCCAAGAATCCGAATAGCCCACTTCCAAAATAGATATCATCCTCAAATTTTAGTCGAAACCGTTTCGTCGTCGACCTCGTCTTCCACTTGCTCTATCGTATCGGCGGGAAGGATATAATCTTCTTCCATCCTCTGCTTGGCGATGGTCGCGAAACCTTCTTCGGTTTCATCCGTAACCTTTTGCATTGTCTGGTCAACTGGAGGTTCGGAACATATGTTCATCCGCTCCTCGGCTGCCCTTCGGCAGTCACATAAGCAGGCGAGGTTCATCTCGTGCTTGGGATCGCTCAGGATAGCACGAGCCCGTTCAGCGGCAAGACCTTTCGACAACGAAAGATTGCTTGCTGTAATAGGGCCCGCGACGACGAGATCGTGAACAATGACTGCAACACTATCATTTCGTCGGAGTTCTGCATTGCTCTGGCTTTTTCTACAAGAGATGACGAGGACCAGTCAGCCCTTTTCGATGAATAGCAACGAACTACTTGCTGAAATGCGATCCTCTTGCAACCCTCGGTCGCTGCCCAAACCATCAATTCCGACACGGGGTCCCTCGGGAGGGTAGTGGTCAGCGTTTCTAGCACGTCGCACATCACTACTTCAACAACCGAAGCGGTCTTCTCGAAGTTGTATGCACTGTCCACGAGTACAGCACCTATAAGGCTCTCCAGCACGTCGCTTAGTGCCTTTGGAGGATCATATTTCCACCCTTTGAGAATTGCATCTTCAGGTGTAAGGGTCTCGAGGAGAGGCACATGTCGGGTAATCGCAGTACTCAGCTCGACATTATTGATGAGCAGATACTTGTGTAACCCAAGACGGTTGACAGCGACGGACGCGAGAGTGGGTCCGCAGACAGCACGGGAGCGAGCGGCAGAGAGTTGACCAGATGTTGCGTCTGGAAACTTTCGGAAAAGGTGGCGCATTATGACTAGATCGATCACGGCTAGATAGCAAGTGAGCGTTAAGATGGGCTGATCCCACGAGTTAGGCTTACCATCACCGAGGAACTCTAAACGCTGATATGATGACCCCGCCGATGTAGTGAAGGATGGATGTGTGATTGCCTCGACGAGTAATTCGCCACGATGGAATTCGTACCCCATCAAATCTTGTAAATCCGCAAATACTGGCGGTATAAGGGATGGCTCTGGGAACCGAGAGTAGCGAAATGACCATGCAAAAGGCCCTCCCATCGACAAGCCCAATGCGTCACCAGCCCGTAACGCCATATCAATGCCTCCAGTCAGGAATGCTGCCCCGAGGGTTGCCTCCATACAATCCTGCAGACTTCGACGAGGATACTCTCTGCGTACAGCGTGTCTTGCTTGCGTTAGGCAATCTACCACGTCCGATTCCTCAGGCATTGTATACCTCCATGCATGTAGGCTTTGGGCTTCGGATGTGAGAAACCGCTCGAGACCGATTTCTTTGGCACGGGCCAACAGCGTGCGATTTGAAATACTACTCTGTCGGAGTTGAGAGAGTTGTCCTTCGTGCCGATGGGGGAACTTGTTCATGATGTGGACCGTACACGTGAGCTTGAGTACAGAGTCTCCCAATGTCTCTAAACGTTGGTTGTTCCATGTCGCGTTCGTGGTGGGGAGAGTAGATCCCTCTATAAGAAGATCGTCATCAATCGGAGGTAATCCAAGTTGTAAACGTTCTTCTCTTGCCCGGTAAAGGTCTGTTGCGCGCCTACAAATCCGAGGAAGGAATAGAAAGGCCCGATAGACGGACCGAGGAAAGCGGACAACCCTGCACGCACCCTGCGGGACGACGGACCCAACGGGTGCTATGTGACGTTTGCATATATCAACATTTTGGTGTCTGGATGTCGGTCGGTAAAGACCAGAGGGTGCACGAGGAAGGCTATGGACTTCAATAAGCGGACATTCAGTCGGAACGAAAGCTTCGCGGTTCTTCCTAGTCCATTTTTGCACAAAATATTCTTGGTACGTCGCATAAGGAGCCTCGCGCGAGCCTGGGGGTGGTACAGATAACGCAGTGAGGTCGTATCTTATGTTGTGAAGAACTTGAGCACGGCCATAAAGATTACAGTTCATAACCATTGTTGAGTCAAAGTCCTTCTCGGTGATCCCTGTCCAGTCGTACGTGCCAAATGGCTCGTCGACGACGCGTTTCACGGCCTCGAAATCGATACAATTATGCTCCGTGAGAGGAACGAGGAAGCATGTGATAGGGAGTGGGATTGGACGTCCAGAGATACAGAACCAGATGCCCATCTTGGTGTATTCTTCAAGCATACGAAGGGTTTCCCACTCTTCCTCGGGGTGAAATATAAGCTCATCCGTACAGCGCATGGCTATGGTGCAACCCTCGCTGCAGAGTTCGAGTGCTGGCAACTCAGTGCCAGTGACGAGCCCAGCGGAGTCTTGTCCATCAATTGAGATGACATGGATTCGCAATCTTGGACCCAACGTCCACGGGTCTTGTACGAAGACGTCCATGATGTCCGGAACTTCAGAGATGTCAGGAAGCCTGCGACCGTCAGCGTCGTAATCACCCTTCCCCTTGGACCCTGTTGAGGGAAGGAGGTAATCGTCAAAGACGTCAAGTCGGTGGAGAGCTTTGACAGCCATGAATGCAACTGCACGTTTTGCTTCACGCTTTGAATTCCGCGTGGGTCCTCGATATATTAGGTGGTCGACCGGGAGAGGGAGGCTTGATGGAAGTTCTAAAACAGAGGCGTAATCGCCGCTATACTTCGGCATCGGGGCAGGAGTGTAGATGTCGTGTGGAATTAGGGAACATAGATAGTTGATCAGTCCGATGGCAGAGCCGTAGGTGAGCACCGCCCCAGTAGACGGGACGATGTATCGTTCGCGCGCGGCAAGGTCCTCGGGATCGTCTTCCTCCAACTCACCCTCTTCGGAGTCCGACGATGATTCTGGTGTGGCGGGACGGGTAGGATTTTCTCGAGTTTGGTAGACTTTCTTTAGCTCCGGCTCGATTTCTTGGAAAGATTTGTAACGCTCGAGGTGCGACGTATGGCCCACTTGTGCCATGATAACAAAGGTAGATGTCTTAGTCCGGGCCCGCCCCCTGGACTGGACATACCCAACCATGTGATGGAGCGGATCGAAACGTATAACAAGGTCACACGCCTGTCGATACCAGGTATCAAAGTTCGGCCAAAAAAAAAGGATGATGGTGTGACATACTGGGAAATCCAGACCTTCTTCGGCGACAGATGTGGCAACCACTGAACAGAAGAAATCAATGATGCGTTCCAAAAATACGGAGAAGAACGTACACAGATTCAGGCCACCTTCCTCAAACGACTTCCGAAACGACTTGACCGTATCTTGCTGCCTTGCCAACCCCATGCCTTTCACGTTCACCGCTGATGCTGCATTCCCACTGGAACCTCCCTTGTTCCGTGTGCCATGCCCACCGCCGTGCCCGACGAGTTCTGCGCAACGGATCCGACCCCTCAGTTCAGGAATCTTGGAGAGTACCCTAGCAAGGCACGCGGCAACTTGACGCTGCTCCACGAACACGATGCCATGGAACGTTGGGGTATGGTATGAAAGAAGGACCTCAGTGAGGGCCTTTACTTTGGGAGTACACCAGGCGAGCGGAACAGGGATTGGCACGGCAGGGGGAGAAGTGGAAGGGTCTTCAAAAAATGGCTTGAAATCAGAAAGGATGGAATCAATTTGCTCAAGGGCAGGGGGGGACGGTGGTGTGCTCTGGGGTGTGGAAGGATCATCGATATCCATACCATCTTCTCGGGTTTCAAAAGAATTGACGATGTGATTGTCGGTAGCACTGGACTCTAATAGAAGTTGATTGAGTCGTGTACGAACCTCATGATATATAAAGAGGTCCGCAGAGTAGGGACCGAGGCTGTTCCGGGTGACATGGTACTTCATATATAATTTTTCCCACGATATGTCAGCGTTGTCGGATTGAAAGAGTGACAATGTATCCCAGAGGCTTGGATTCAGATAGAGATAGTTATCGGGGGGAGGGAAGTACTCCTTAACCAACTACAGCGAGCCTATCAGCAGCCTGGGCGTAAGGTAGTCGAACTACGAACCTCTACAGGCCGGGGCGAGCTTTCAAGAAGTTCGGATACGTGTTCACGCACAGCAATGACAGTGGCATCCAAGTTCTTCTCCAAGGTCAACAGGGACCCTTCCGCGTCCTTGGGGTTCCAAATAGGCGACGCCGTCATGCCAAACACCTTTGGACGGTTGGCGGGATGTACTTGAAAGTATTCACGCATTATGCCATTATAGGCATGATTCTTGCGCGTGTGATGGCACTCGTCGAAGATGATTAATGAAACCTGGATCGATAGGTTGGCAGAACATCAACAAGGATTGAAAAGGATGTATACTTTGTCGATGTTCCAGTGCGAATGCGTGAGGACGTTGAGGAATATCTGAGCTACAAGCCTTGTTAAGAAATCGCATTTTGGCGCCAAGCGACTGATGTGACTTCACCAGTCATGACGACAACATCTGCCTTCTCGAACGAGCTTTTCCAATTCGCCCTATCCGAGAGCTCCAAATCCAGACTTCCATGAAACTTTCGTACCCTCAAGGGGGTCTGGGAGGCAATAAATTCGGCCTGTTGTTCCACGAGGGCAACCTTTGGGACGAGAAATACGACGACTTTGCTGATCGCGTTCGGCTGTAAAACGACCCATTTGATGAGGAGGATACTGATGAGGGTTTTCCCGCTCCCTGTGTCGAGAGCCGCGATGATATTGTGCTCCTGCGCGCGCCTAAATATTTCCTCCTGGTACTTGCGGGGGAGAATGGTTTCGTTGACAGTGACGGTATGACCCTGGGTGGTCGTCGCGGTGGTCGTACCGACGGTCGTCACTGTCATCAAGCAGAGGATGTATCGGGGGCTCCTGCTAAGAGATCAAACGAGATGTGCTCGGAATCAGTGCATCTCAAGCCAGGCAGCGGAGGAGAATTTTCCACCGGAAGCCATTCAAGTCCGCGTCGCGGAAGTCAAGATCCTGGACCTGAATACAGCCTTCCTAATACAGCCACTCACGTGCAACCACTGATCCACTGTGGGCGCGCAGCTCTCACATCATCTTGTCATCACACATGGCAGTAAATCCAAACGAAGACACCGAATTGTGAGCACTAGAGTCCGCATCAACACTCGTACTTATCATTACCAGCAACGACGCCCTCCGAAAGCATGGCATTATCCCTCCCCTCCAACCGACCCCTCCAACCCCATCACCCCCACCGTCTCCGACACTCGATGGCCTTCTAGACGAATTCTCCACAAAGGAACTACGCGAGCTAGGAGAGGACGTTGCAAATGATGACTTGGAGCGTTCGATCGACGCACACCGCCGACAGCGGCTGGTCGGGGAGCGTAAATCAGTGAAGCGTGCGCGCTTTGGGAGGGTATATCCGGTTGGCAGGGAGGACTACGCGAGGGAAGTCACGGAGGCGAGCAAGGTCAACGAGGAGGACGATGAAGACGAAAAGGGTACGGGGGTGATAT
Organism: Sutorius aff. eximius; assembly: GCA_038088915.1. Taxonomy (NCBI): domain Eukaryota; kingdom Fungi; phylum Basidiomycota; class Agaricomycetes; order Boletales; family Boletaceae; genus Sutorius; species Sutorius aff. eximius. The sequence goes on from JBBPJV010000372.1 coordinate 8,579, forward strand.
GTTTCCTGTACAAAGATGGGTGAGCAATCCTCTCAGGTGCCATGTATCAAGCTCATCATGTCGTAGCATTCCACGAAGTGATCGCACGTTTATTCATGTCCGGGACTTAGCTGCGCGATATCCGCGAACAAAGTTTGTGTCCATCGTCGGCAACAAATGCATTGCGGATCTACCCGATAGTCGCATGCCAATGTTAATCATTTATCGGAATGGGGAAATCAGAAATCAGCTCGTGGCCTGGGGTGCCGACCGTGAAAGGCGTCTCGAAGGTATGCCAACCTCTGCATTATCTCCACACCGTTTCGTTCATCTGTGCAGAGCTCGAGGCAGTCCTGATGTTGTGTGGAGTTATTGACCCCCCTGAACGTCCGTTCCAAAGTGAAGATGGTAGGCGGGATCAGGGCGATAGCTCCAATGAAGAAGAGGTCGACGATCCATCCTCTCGTATGCGATCTGCAACGACCAGGATGAATGTACGAGCTCCAAAGAACACCCGCGGACCACCAAGAAAGGATGATTCAGATTCAGAGTTCGAGTTTGATATGTAGAGCAAATTAATCGGAACAAATGGTAATCATTATTCCACTGTGGATGAATTTTTACCAATACTACTCCGCGTTGAGGGGAGGCAAAATCTGTCGCCTTCCTTTCGTCGGCCAGACTTCCGTCATAGTCTTGGCTATCCATATCCTTCCGCCACGTACGACAAACCTAATCTCCCTTGTCTGGTGGATGTCCCCTTCAATCAGATCAAAGCCCCCGGGGAAAACAACTAGATCTGCAAGTTTGCCCACAGACACCGTGCCGAGGGACGCGTCAAGACCAAACGTCGTCGCCGCGTTGGAGGTTGCAGCGCGGATGACCTAAAAGTAACGGCTGTAGAAAGACAGCCACCGTAGCGGTGTGAAAGGAATCTAACCTCGTAATTACTCAGCCCTCCCGCCTTGGCGAACGCCATCTCTTGATGGTACATCAGACCCAGCGGGGCTTCTCCATGTGCTCCAATATGGGTAGACAACCCGCGATGAACCATCCTGGCAACCGATGCGGAGACATTGAAGAGTGCGATTGCTAACAAGGCGTATTAATCCTGGCATCAACAAACAGGTGAAGACGACGCACAGTTTGCAGGCCGGCTGGTGGACTCGGATAACCCTTCCAGGATGTCGTGTCTTGTAAAGCGTCTGAGTCTGCACAGCGTATAGTATTTGGATGCATTCATGTAGTAACGCCGCAGTAACACATACTTTGCATCATTGGGGACATCTGTGCTCGCCCAGAGCAACTCTTCCCCAAACGGTCCTCCATAGTCAACGATATGCGTCGGTGTGGATCCGGTTCCGCTCAGCGTATAAAGCGTGAGGATATCGTCATAGAGTACCGACACCGGAACGTTGTGCTCGACAGTCGTCATTCCTGGTCGCAGGACGTCAGAATCATATTTTGCAGCCCGAGACTCCCCTTACCATCAACAATGTATGTTTGGTCCCAATCGAAATTCATGCCCTGACATTTTGATATATTGGTCACATCGTCCATCTCATCCGGTCACTACTCACGCCCTCTGGTACACAAGCCATGTTCATCTTCCTTGCCTGCAGCAACAAACGTTGCCTAGACGCCCTCACTGGTAGGTTGTAGTTTTTATAAGACCAGCTCGCCGGTCCACCCTCGGCTTTGATACGGGTAAGGGCTTCCTTTGCTTCCTGAGTGGTGGCAATATCAAGGTGGTAAGAATAATCGGATGCGCCATAGATGATTTGGCCTGTGTGGAAAATCCGGGGGCCGATCATGAGACCGCTCTCAACCCGAGCACGTTCGACGAAGCCGAGCGAGTTATGCAAACTTGGGCTGCAAGGGTTTAGAAGTGCGTTATGAACAACCCGGGCTCATTAACATACTTGTGCATCGTCGTGACCCCGTATGCAAGGAAGGTTTCCATTTCCCAAGAAGTAGCAGGATACTTGACGGTCGCCCCATTCCAATGGGCATGTGCGTCAATGAATCCTGGGATGATGAATCCTAGTAGATTTAACATGTGAGAGCATCACCAATGTGATACACCTGACAGCGACTTACCACCATCGGCCTGGATGATCAGGACCCCAGCTGGAACAGAAACCTCGTCGTCTTTTCCCACTGCTTCGATGAAGCCGTCTCGAAGGATAACCGTCCCCCCGTTGATTATGTCCCGTTGAACGTCACCATGTTCCATGGTAAGGATTGTAGCATTCACAAATGCAACGGCTTCCACACTAGAAAGTGCGCGAGCTTCGCGACGGAGCCTCGTAGTGTCCGATTCGTATCGTACGTCCACTTCCGTGATGTCTAGCAAATGAGTCACACAGCCAACCCCAAATGTCTGGGTATCTGCCCCAATAGCCTCGGAACATTGGGAAAGACGAGAAATAGGCAAAGTGTGCAGGAACGGCCCTAATAGTGATGAAGTGAGAACGTTACAAAAGGATTAGATCGAAAGTCTTACCGAGGAACCAACCAACGACGTTTCCATCACCACTAACGACTAGATCATGCCCACCGTCCAAGCTAAGCCTCGCCAACCCCGCTGGCGCCTTGCCAGGCTTACTCCACAAGTCCGTCGAAGGAGTCACGTCAGGTGCATAGTAGACATGCTGAAAGTTCACGAAAGCTGCACCACGGGTCGTGTCGGAAAACACCAGTTCGTCCGTTGAGTGACCACTCGCGACCGTCTCCTCCGGATAACGTCCAAATTCGTCAGAACCACGAGAGAGATCCACAGTGAAAACGCGGTCGGATTGGTGGACAAGAAGTTTGCCGGGGGAGATAAAATGAAGCTTCAACGCATCGTCAGAGGAGTTGATGGTCGTGCGGATTTTCCGAACACTCGTCACGGGGATCGAATGGGACGATGCGGCTTCCGTGGGCAGAGTGATCTCACCTATCCAAAGACCAGGTTGGGCGGTAGCGACAACATCACCAGTGAGGGTGTCCCCACTCGTCTTGATAAAAGCAATCGTGCGAACCGCCCCTTCTCCACCTGAAACTATGGGACTAAAGTACCGTCCCATTGGAAGACCAGTCAACTCGTATGCATTGCCAGTGGCAAGATCGGCAATCTCGAAGGAGGAGAAATATATGTCCGACCACCGTCCGTGAATGACCAAGTCGTTGTTCCCACCTACGAAAGAGGGCGAATAATACGCTGCACCTGCATGCGCAACAGGTACGCGTTGTGCTTTGGATGCCGATCCCAGCTCCTGGGTATATGTGACACCAGCAGCCTGGAATACCGCATGCGTCCCGGTCCCATCGAGTGCAAGCTGGATAAATGCACGAAGACGTTGTTCCCCCGTCTCGAGTTCTCTGACATTCGTGGACGCCTTAAGAGTCTCCGCGATTTTGATCTCGATATGGGCGCGGAAACCGATAGGTTGAGGTATACCACCCGAAACACGTTCCCCGAGTGCGTTCACTGCAAGTGGAACGTGGTAAATCTGACCAGCGGCCCAAATAAGAATAGCCTCATCGGAAGGATCAAACGCAAAAGAGGGGTATGTGCCCATTGGGGCATAAATGACGGAAAGATCGTAGGTCAACCCATGCCAGATATTGTGTAGCGTGCCCGTTTGTAAATCCCTACAGCATGAATAAGAGTATTATCAAGACACGAGTAAATAATACATACTTGAGCACAAGCGCTTCCTTATCGCGGACGCGACGGACGAAAGCGAGAGTACGCCCATCGCGAGACAACACAGGTCTACTAGCACCTCCGGGGAATGCATCAACGAGTACTTCCTCCTCCCCAAGTGTCAGGTTTTGTGCAAAGGTTGAGTAAATACCCTGGTGGACATCTACCGCAATGAATGAGTAATTAAGTTAACAAGAACTATCGGCGCATAGAGTACCTTTGGAGTACTCGAAGGCACCCTCATCATCCCTGACGTTCCTTGAGTACACAAGTGTGTCATTTCCCAACCAGGAAAACTGCTCGTGTCCGATCTGCTGTTCGGAATAATCGGCCTTGGTCCACCCTCGTGGCAACCCTCTGGAAACGAGGCGCCTGCCCGAGTTTACTTCCACCCGATGCTGCTTAAGATCACGGAGGTTTGGAACCTCATATTCCCATCCTTCGCCCGCACCCAAGGACCGCTGGGAGAAATACCATTTCGTAGCAATGACCTTGGTGCCCGAAAGGTGCCAACGTGCGTCGGAGACCCAATTATAGGTCTCGTTGGTGACACGCACAGCTATGTACGTACCACGATGGGGGTCAGATCCGCCCACACAGCTACGCAATCACTGACCTGCCAGTCTGCCCTCATGTGAGAGTCGCCTCAGTCTCCGTTCTTCTGTCTCTTTGACACCCTCCGCAAGCAAATAAGCATCATGCCCCCTTTGGGCGACTGCCTCCGCGGCCATTGCAGAGGGTGATCGAACGTCCATTTCAGAGCAGCCACCAGTAGCCCATGGCATGACCCAGATATTGTCAACCCCGAGCCCTGCGTCACTTCTGAAGGCTAAACGATCTCCGTTGGGAGAGAAACTGGGGTCCGCGTCGTGAGGTACACCCATAAGCACTGGGACAGCCATGGTTTTCATCCCGCTCGCCAAGTTCGCCTTTGAATAAGAGTTTGCTGGAAGACAGTAGATGTCGCCAGCCATGTCGAATATGATATCGCCAGATATTGGGTGAACATCGAGGCGAAGCCAGGTACCTTCCTCGACGTCGTACACGAGGGTGCGCGGGTAAGGGAAGTCAGTGGAGATGTCCCAGCTATCCTGCGGTCGAAGGGGGAATACGTCATCCTTGAATTCGGAAGCGGGATCATCGTAGTATGCACTGAAGGGTGAGGTCGAAGGATACTTCACGTCTAAACCTGGGACATGCCGCGGACTGGTAAACACAGAGTGGAGAGAGAGAAGATATGCGAGGCAGATGGTCGGGACAGTGTATCTTATCACGGTGATTACAGATGAGCTGAATCGACCGAGCACTGGTGGACCACAGCGATGCTGGATACTTGGAGCTGCGGTGAAAGGGAGCTCGCCCTTCTCCGACGAAGGAGAGAACGGCTTGATATCCGAGTCAAGAGACATGCCTTCGATGCCAAGTTGGTTCATGACAAATGGGATGCTTTCTACTCACAAATCTGTCCTGTTCACCACGGTTGCGGGTGCTCCGCGGCGGAGTGGTTCGTTTCTTGAACTTGACCTAGACCACACACCTCTCAGTCCAAGGTTCCCACCCGCTCGTTCGGGCCAATGTCTTCGAACGACCCTGAGATCCTGAACCATCATGGATTACCGACGTCACTGTTGTAACCAGGCCAGCAGTGATCGACAAGATATACTGTATGTATGGGTATTATTGAAGAGCGCCGCCTTGGACACGACCAGTCACGCGGCCGATCCGGGTCCTCAGGCTGAAATTCGTCATGTCCAGGCATCCGGTCTGACTCTAGGTGACCCGGGTTGGGGACCTGCAGACTGAGGTCCGAAAATTGAAGACCACGGGATAGAGGCTCGACTTGAAGAATAGGATAGAAATTGAAGTGCATTCGTACGGTGTGATTTGATGGACTACACTAATCTGACGGGGAAACGATACCGTCTTGCCTAGGGTGCTAGCACGTACAAACCAAGAAAGATTACGGGTCAGAATAATTACGAGGCACTTTTCTCAACCCCTTCCTCGCCAGCTGGCGGGTCATCTTTTGCCTCGGTCCCCGGGGATGCCCCTTGCTTGGGCTCAGCTCCTTCGCCGGATGCCTCCTCAGCAACATGTTCTTCTGCACCCTCCTTTTCGCCTTCATGTTCCTCTCCCTCTTTCACATCCTTGCTGCCAATAACAGTAGCATTGATCCTGCACCAGTTCATTGACATTCAAACCACAGTGACGTGAGGTGGGTGGAGAACTCACGTCAACGTGACATGAACCTTCTCTCCCTCTTCTTCCCCTTCGGCCTTGGGCAGTTCCACAACCATGCGCTTGTGCCCCTTCCACCCAAAGCTGCCTGTTGCGAAGGTACTTGGGATGAGAGTAGTGCTGGCCAAGAATCCAACATCCGTCGGAACGACTTCCTGGCCCTCTGGAGCGGGGGCGGTCGTGGTAATACCCACATGGAGGGGGATGGCGCGAGATTTGAACGCAGATTGGGCCATGGAAGTCTGTCAACCACACGTCGGTTAAAGATAGGCAAGCCACATGGGATGTGATCTGACGCGCCTTGAGACGCGCTGTGCCCTTGGCGGCCCTACCAGCTGTTTTGGTACCCTCTGTCTTGGCGACCTTTGAACTGCGAGTTTCGCGCTTTCCGCCGGTGGTGTCCTCTGCTGCGGCTCGCTTCCTACCTGAAATCCTCGGTGAGGGATGCAAGTTGAATAGGGGCATCTGCACACACCGGCCATGTTCGTGGAGTAATATTGTGAGACCTAGAGCGATAAGTGTGTGGATGGGCTACGGGGGGATGTCAGACGCGGGCTTGAGTAGATGTGTGGTTGATATGAGGGTTGCGGAGGAAAGTGTCCAACAAATATCCGCAAAGCCCACACACCCGTGTGGCCAGTGGAACACTCGTACAATTAGTGTGACGTCACGTGCCCGTAACACCCGCCTTGTCACCGATAACTGAATAGCGATTGGGTGGATTCATCAAAAAGAACAGCATGGTAAAACTACAAGATCACGGGCTACTTAGCGACAAACCAGCCAAGCGTGCGCCGTCTTCTACTCAGAGTAATATCCTTGTGCATCTGGAACATCCGTCAGCGAATGAAACACATCTATGGCTCATGTAACTGACCTCCAAATAATAATTGGCGCATGTCCATCGTATCTAGAAACCAAGGGCCATGTGCATTTTGCGCCCGACCTTGTCCGGGCGCCAAACACACATCCCGTCCACCCTTGCCCTCCACAATAAAAACTTCCTCATCGCATCCACCTCGCCCCCACGCCCCGCCGAGCGTGCCCTTGGTCGACGGGGCTCCGAAGAGCCAACCAAACCGTCAAATGTCCTCACTATCGCTAAAGAACTCGTCCTCGTCATCATCCACGCTCGCGAGATTGGTCATGTCGACCTTGTATCTCAACAAGCCTCCAATGCCACCAAAGCCCTTGACGAACTGGGCACCCTCCTGGGAACGGTTGGTCACGAACTCCAGGTTGGTACCGAAGTCTTTATATTTCTCGGCAAACCACTCGAGCAAAGACTGTGGCTCGACAGCTTGCTCCATTTCCAAACCTGTCGACTTGTCGATGAATTTCTCGCGATCCTTTTCTTGGCCGTTCGAATGGACAATAATCTCCTCTGGGGTAATGTTAGTTGTAAACATAAATCATTTATCAACAAAGAGGCATCTTACCTCCAGCGGCGTTCCTTAAGACATATCGTGTGACGTCAAGGTTTTCCCAAACGATGAGTGTCTCAACGGCACCGAGCTCGAGAGCACGGAGCGTGTCTTCGATACCGAAGCAGTACTTGCTTGTATCCTGGCTGATTTCGTCAAAGTACCTCTGGATAAGCTTCTTTTCCTGCACAAACTTGACATTTGAGAGCGACTCAGCAGCAAGTTCAATCGCCTTGATGCCACGTAAGTGCCTGGAATAGAGAGCCTCCGTTGAGACAACTCACCTGGTTAAAACCGTTCTCGCCACCATAACTGACGTCGACAACCTTTATGACCTTGGCTGCCAGACGCGGGTCGAACATATCGCTTTGGCTGAGCTCTGTTTTAAAATCCGCACTACCGGCCAGTACAAGACCGCTGACATTGACCTTGTCGTTGGTGATGAAATGCTGAACTGCAAGTTCAGCAACCTTGCGAACGTAGTTGTGCCGCTTCTCGTCTCGAAGACGGGAGAAGCGAAGGGCGGACTGGCCACCACGGCCATGCTTCTTGGGGAGATCGACAGTAAACTTGTGAATGACCTCGCGCGTATTACCGGCGAGGGTACCGAAGAGGGTTCCATTTCCATCCATCACGATGAAACCGAAACGGGAATCGGACTCAAGAAGCTCCGACAATGCTTCAGTGTGAAATTTATTGTCACAAAGGTAAAGAGACCTGAGTGTGAGAAGGAGAAGGTTGTGGAGTCTGAGTACGCAAGACTGCAAAGGATGGACGGATATAGAAAGAGACACACGTGTTGATGGGTTTATGAGGTTCAAAGTCGAAGGAAACCTTTTTTTCTTTGCCTTCATCGGTAAGAACTGTGCCTACAAAGAGAACTAGACCATTCGGGGGCACACGGTTATACAACTTGAGACGCTGCTGGGTACTGGTGATAGCAGCGAGCACAGAGAGCCTGTTCACACGAGACTTGATGTTGGAGGCGGTACCATACTCTTGCGTAAGCATAGCCGATGCACGGGATATCTGGTCCTACATGATAATCGTGGAAATTGGATCGGATGAAGAATGCAAAAACGACTAGAACGATCCAGCTACCTTTGGCGGGATGATCAAACTGATCATAGATGTCCCAGCTCTATAGAAATGCACGGGTACGATCAGTGGGTACGATGATAGAGACAGGGACTCTGATGGGGCATACCCTCTGGCCGAGTCCAAGCTCTTGATGAGTTTCTTGACCTTCCACATCTGGATGTTCTGCTCTGCAATGTCTTGACTCATATTGGGCGCACGCTACTCGGACTGGTTGCCCTTTTTTGAAATTTTTTTGTGTTTTATGCGAGCTCTCGAGACGAAGGAAGACGAAGAGGAGAAAAGCACTGAGAAAGATGACTTGTATAAGGAGATCTCGACTCCGCCTGTATGGCTCTGCGTATCCGAATTCCGCCTTGCCAGCGTTTTAGCCCCACTTGAGGGTGGGTCATTGTTGGATCACATGATCCCTCACGAGTCAATCTACTCCTTTCGAGGGGCTCTTCCAATCAATGGGCAACAAGCGGAAGCAAGAGGTCGACCATGAAGGGGGCAGTCACACAAAGAAAGTAAAGATCAACGTCGATGTTGCACGAAACACAAAAGAAAAGGAAACTCCACAGGCCCTATTGCGCCTTCCTGACGCGTCCGGGTCTGCAGATCAGCCCGAACCATCGCAAAAACCCGACACGCAGTCAAACCCGACTCGCCGTCCACGCATCCGAAAGCTTGCCCCGCCGCGTCCTTTCCCTACCGTTTCCCCAGCATCCTCTGCCGCTGGCCCACGCTCTGCCCACCATGAGAGCAAGAACAACATCTGCATCACCAGGAAAACCAAGCTAGCCGCATACCTCCGCCGCTGCAAAGCCCTTCTTGTCGACGACGGTTTCAAGGAGCTCAGACTCAGCGCAATGGGCGCTGCTATTCCGCATCTTGGGCTTTTGGCCGTGTCCCTCCCCCCAATCTTGCCGTGGGGCGAGGATGAGGTGCATGTGGATGTGTTTACTGGTTCACTTGAAGTGCACGATGAAGTGTTGTCCGTTAGCGGGAGTGAAGCAGAGGATGGTCCCGAAGAGGAATTTAGGACGAGAACCAAGTCGACACTGACCGTTATCATTCGCATTGGTCAAGGCGAAACGTCAACTACCGCGGGTAACCCTGCCTGTGGTTCAGCTGCACGTACCACCAAGAAAGTCGAAAAGCAAGCCAATATTAATGGAGGAAATGGAGGTGCATGGCAAGAAGGAGGTGTACCAGAACGGATTGTGCTGCAGGAGCCGGAGCAGGATGGTGTAGAAACTTCCTGACTATCATTAGGATACGAGCATTAAGTCTGAGCCTTAGTGATGCTCCACGCTGTCGCTCGACGTATACTTGATCGAGGTTTATCAACCATGTCCGTGAATTACGATCCTGGCGGTGTCCTGCCAGCATCTCTCGATCATTCGGGTGTGTCCCTACCGATTGAATCGGAGAAGTCCTATTCACCGTTTACAACGGCTTGTCGTGGGGGAGAGTCACAATTGACGGCATAGTCACTGAATAAGTTTTCGCTTTACCCATTCTGATCTTTGAACTGATGCCACCCCTCAAACATCCATTATCAGTTTCCTCGGGGTCACACGAAAGCGACTCTGGGGCTGCCTTTCCCGAGGCATTCGGCCACTATGCTGCCCACTTCGAGGATCAATCGGGCGAGTTGATTACTGCCAAGCGCGAGCTTCGACAACGAGGAACCACATGTCATGAGACAATCAACTTAGTAATTGATTGATCGAGGTACATGAAACGATCGAGAGTAATTGACCCCCCTCGAAGCAACGATAAGCGGTGGATGTCGTGCGTTGGCAGGATGACCTTGATCCCGTCACACAACTTGCAGGAAGTGGAAAACGTGCACGAAATGTATTACGACGATTTCGGTGTGAGGATCAAGGAACCCCCTGGCAGCCGGAGATGTGTGAATAACCCGCGGAGAAACATGTTCATCCCTGACTCTCATGCCGTTGCAGCAGTCGTCCTTTCGCAGGTCCTCGCCAAGGGAGCATGAAGGAGGATGCTAGATCCGAGGGGACACGCACGAAGGGCGGAACCAAACTTGGTTGCATGCATCGTATCGTACGCTATATTACGGGGGAAATTCTGGGTCCCCGCTTTCCATCGTGTGCGACCCTTCGGGTTTGTTCACCAGATCCCTGGATTCTGGTCCAAATCTCACTCACTTTTGAAGTGTACTTACCACTGAATTCTACACCTTGCCTCCCACTCCTGCCTGGTCGTTCTTCTTCAAGCTGCTTCGTCGTGACCAGGCCTGCCGCGTTTGTCCCATCACACGCATACTTTATCTGTGAATTATGAATGAATAGCCGCTTATCCACCTGTCCGCAGTGATGCTGTGTTCCTTATCATCCATCAACTTCTTCACGCTACTGAATGTTCCCCAACCCGTAACCCTGCCTTCTCTTCTCAAGGGGACATGCGACCGTCATTCATCACTTTGTAAATTACTGGCACGGCGCTCACATACAGCCGCATTCAAACAGCCTGTGACCTAGATCCAGACCCAACCAATTCGATTGATCGCCACCTGTTGTATCTTATCCTGTGCAGGTGCATGTCTACGTCAGGTGGAGTGCTGTGGATGACCGTATCCGCCCTTCTGGCCCACATTTTCTATTGAGGCGAACATGAAGAGGTGACCTAGGTCCTTTACCCACGAGTCTCTGTCAAGAATGGCCGGACGGGCCAAGCTGAATGCCAATTCTGTCGTCTGAGCAGCTGGGATTCACCACCTTAACCTTACAAGCCACGTCATGCGACCAGCCGTCTGTTCCTTGGCAAGAGCGTTATTCGACACACGGGCGCATCGAATTCATAGGTAGACTTGCATCTGTTTCAGAAAAACCGGTGCACTCGGCGACTCGGATTTTGATCCATGTGTCTACTCGCCGTCGTTTCTTACGTTTGTCAATGCACTTATTTGATGGACTTGATCTTGCTGAGTGATTCATCTCCGCGATTTCCTCCATCTCATGTCGAGTTCAATTGCTCAGGGCTGCCTCCTCCAAGGTGTCTCCGGATATACGCTACTTGTCACACGCTCGTGTTATATTTATGACTTTGATCCCGCGCAAAATACGAAATTGCATTTTGAATGTTGTATATATCCAGCGATGTGAATCAGGATGTTGTGTGTCTTATCAGGCACCCTCTGGTTTGCGTTCTCGCTCGTTTGTACTCGTCTGCCGTGTTTGTCACCCTCACACGTCAATCGCTATGCGAAATGGAAGATTCGGAACTTTCGAAAGCCGCCTCTCGTCCGAGGAAGCACCGGAAGCACCTGGCACCATGTCGCCATTGATAAGTATTGCCGTTCCTGATCATGAGTTGGTTGCGCTTGGCTTGCTCTTGCTTACTCTCGGTTGCTTGGTGCTTACTCTGTCATCATATCGGTACCTTTGCTGTACCTAGATTAGGTGCCCACACCATCCTTTTTCTGGCACCCGGGGATTATGCTGCACCAACTCGGCCAGCACTTCAAGCAGCCACTGATGCCGCGGCCTTCAGCCATCTCGCCACCCACAGCGTTTATTGCTTGGCATTATCAATGGGTTGTTCCGTGAGCATGCAGCTTCCTGTTCCGCGTGACGTTTTCACAGCGGAGCTTGGCTCATATGACGATGAACTTCTTCACACCCCCGCCAACTCAACCCTACCTATGGAAGGCCGTTCATTACAAAATCGGCAAATAGAGAAGTCCGGTAATGACCGCCTCTTTGCCATTTTCCCCTTCTTTTTGTCTCTTTGTTGCTGTGTGTCGTGTTTCACAGTCAGGGAGGTGGGCCGCATGGGGATTTTTCCTAACAACACTGGAAGCGATGGTTTTTGTCCGCCTTTGTTCAGCCCCCTCTTGATCGTTTCGGGCCTGTTCGATAGGGTCGCAGATTGTCGCTTGACTTGATAACAATTGCTTCCGTCAAGGTCGCGGGAGTCTCCTACCCTCCCTTGCAAACGGACGTCCCCCTTTCGACCGACTCGACATTATCCGCAGGCCGCCGAGTCATTCAATATAACCTAGCATTTGCGCCATCAGACTGTGGGAAACTCGGTGACATACACTCTCTCCAGTGTTTGCGCTGCCAGCGTCGTAGACCACACACCCACACCACTTTTTTCTCTTTCCTTTTACCTTGACACTAAGCTTCCATCCAGATACAGAGGCATGATCGTGGAGATGATATGCAATCGGTACGGATATCCGCGTCTAGATTGTCTCGTGATCACCATCAAACGTGTTTTCATCTGACCCCACTCGGCGAATATACATTCTCTCCTCGCTCTCCTCTCCAGGTCTGGCGATCGAGCCTATGTGTCGGGCACTCGGTGACACTTGTGCCATGCGGCCCCGCATCCGTCTACCAGCTCAGCGCATAGTCCCTGAGTCAGGCCCACGTACTGTACTTATCACGATGTCCGTGACCAAAGGTTTCGCTGACATGCTACGCATGTGCCGACGTCCCAAATAAACTAGCGTTCCAAACGTCATTCCTTCCAAACTCGGCTACTTATCAAATGCATACATGATTATCCCCTTCAAATTGTACTCCGCTAGGACCGGCATGAGACTGGTTGAGAGACTGCGCGGGATATTGGCTATACGTGCCCGCACGGATCTTATTGTTGACGCTTCCTCCTGGCCCATTGGCACCACAACACTGCCACGACATTGATGTCAGTCAGGCGGCTCCTTGGAAACAGTTTTTGAAAAATATGTTTGCAAAGTGGAGGCAGAAATCATTGGAACGGTACTGGTCATGTAATCGTCCAGCGGCTTCAAGTCAAAAAACTAACCGCATTAAGGACTAATGAGTGTCAGTAAAGAACGAGAATATGACAAGAATGCCTATATAGTCCGAAGCAAGCGTAGAACAGAACAATATCGCTACTGGTTGATACCAAAGGAATGTCCTAAGATGCTGGTTGAGTATCCGTATCTCCAGGAGGCCACCATGTAGAACGCACCTCGAAAAAACCAGATATCACCGAAAGCTAAAAAGGTATATAGCAAGGATCCCAGCTTGACGATGCAATGTAAGGCTACAGTGTATACTACGCATACTTGGCGATGATTGAGAGGAGAAACCGTTCGCACATTACTTGAGACTTTCTAGTTGAGAGCGAGGTCAAGATGAGCAAGAACCTAATATATTGTGATGAATGCGAGTCCACAATGCAGCTGCAGCAGATGACGTACCAGGCGTATGTCGCCTGAGATTCCATTAACAAGGAATAGATGACCAAGGATTATAAGTGAGACCAGGCGTCGCATATCAGAATGGCGCAAGTCAGGAGTGGGAAGTCTGGTAATGCTTCTGGGAAATAGGGAAAACATGAAGCGAGCAAAATGCTAAAAATGGGATAGCTGAGGTTGATGGTTAAAAGCAGAGTTGAAATATGTACAACGCGGGCAGCCAGACACGATGTGCCGGGGCTGCGAATGGCCATAAAATTGATTGTACCACATTTCCGTGGATGGGAGAAGGAAGCCAGTGTAGCCAAAGTGGATGGCAGCTGTTTTTGTAAATAGACGTCATCATGAAGCACCTGGTCGGGGCATGAACCAGGCAACGGGCTTGCGACGATTGATAAATGATACATCTGCGACCTCGTTCGGCCTTGACCAAAAAACGGATAGTTGAACGGACATGAACGGGATGTCAAGATACAGCATAGAAACGCATTGAAGAGGGCCGAGCGGGGCTTAGAAATCTCCGCTCTGCACTCTCCCAGCAGTCATTGACCGCGCGCATATATGCGGCATGCGTACACCCCGTGCGCGGACCCTCAGGCAGCTATCGCGCCTCAACGTCCACATGTCGACTAATTTTCTCGACCCCAGCTCCAAGAGAAGTCTTTCTCCTGATAGCCTGCAAAACAGTGTTTATGCGTGGGCGTTAACATGGGCAGGCAACTGACCTGAGCCTCGTCTTCTTCGTCATCATCCAGATCATCATGTTCCTCTCCGCTGGAACCCCGATCGGGCTCCTCTTCACCCTCGTCCTCACCGCACGAATTCGTGCCTGTCGTCGCTTCTTCCGTGTCCACGGGACTCAGGGGTGGTACCTGTTGGGCACCCTCATCGTTCATGCCTTTGCCAATTTGCAAGAGTGAGCGAGGCAAGGAGGATGTATTGCCAGGGATCATCAAGTGATTATGCTTGTGGGACGAACTTGACATGTTAGGTGACAAACGCACAGCTGTGAGAACGTGGCGTGCATGCTCATCTTTCGACGCGAGGGACGGGTGAGCGGGGGTGTCAGAGTTTAGAGACCCGGTCCCACTGCATGGTAGCACAGCACCAAATTCGTAAGATTCCGCGGGAGATGGCAATATCAACTTCAAATCCGCCACACTGGGAGATCTGGAAGGAAGGGGTGACGTAGTCGGCGTCGTTAAATCCGTAGATGCGGCGGATGTGCACGCAGTCAATGAGGTGGTAGTGGATGCAGTGGATGCGTACATGCTGGCATCCATCGAATCAACGCGTGTTATGCCTTCTTCGATCTTCTGTCTGGGTTCCCTGGATTCTTGTTCTAAGCGGGCTTTTGCCTCTTTCTCTGCACGACGCTTCTTGACCCACCCCATGCCACTGCCATCATCATCACCCAACCCAGCGTCGGCGACGACATTGCCCATACCACACTCGGGGACATTGTCTGACATTTTTCGGCGGTTGCGTGCCCCGCCGCCCCTCCCGCCACCGGCAATGACAACTCCATCAGCTGAAGGAGCCGGTGTAGTGCGTGAGGCAAGCGAAGAACCTGCAAGTAACGCACCACCGCGCTCACTCCTCTGCAGCCCCTTCCATATATCATTTGCAATGCCAGCAGAGGCTTGCACACTACCCATTCCACCATAACCCCATTCGACAAACTCGGGCTCATCACGAACATTGGCAAAAGGATTGGCGAGAGTTTGAGCTGTGATGCGTACGTTGAGTGTTCTTGAAACAAGCGAAGATGCATATACTTACCAGCGTATCGCTTCGCACCGTACACTCTACCATTCAGCATCTTGACATGCTTTTTCGGGGCCACAGAGGAACTTGGTGCGGTACTCGGGCGGGCTGAGGTATCGCCAGGAAGCATTTTGGTGGAAGACACGTGTCGACCACCGCCAGCGCCGGGTATCAATGCCGAGGAAGAGGCGCGACGTTTCTTTTGGCCGGAGCCCACAATAGAAGCGGTGTCATGTGACTGGTTAGACCCCTCTCCCCAATCACGCTTTCCATTCGCCAGTTTCACACTTGGGGCTGGACCAGCAGGGGTGGAACGGTGGAGGGATTTAGCAGGGTCAAGAGATTTGGGGGGAGGTGATGATGTACGGGCAAGGCGAGTAGCACTCGCTGATCCTGAACGGGAACGGAAGAAAGATTTTGTGCCAAGGGTGAGGATGTCTTCGGTGGAGATGCGGTGGAGCTTTGCTGGCTTGAAAGACGGGGAGCTGGGGGCGGAGCTGGAAGATGGGCCAAGGGAAGAAGGTGAGTGGTTGCGGGAACTGGGGAGAGAGGCAGATTGGGAGAGGGGAGATCTGTTGGGCGGGGAAGAGTTGACACGACGGAAGAACGTAAAAGGACGAAGGAGCTTCGAAGTGGACTTAGGAGAGTTCTTGGATGGTATGTTGGGCGATGTGCGGATTGTGGGTGTGGAGCGAGCGCTAGAGAGGGTCGAGTCGGGGGAGACAGAAGGGGAGAGGACGACGAAGTTATCCTGGAGGTCATCTGGGGCAGGGACTGCCTGAGGAGGGGGCTTGGATTCAGACTGCGGAACATCGCACGCGGGGTCAAAGGGGTCGAGGAGGTCCCTGTTGGTATCTGGGAGCGGGGCGAAGCGTATGTGGCGCGTGGAGGGGACGGAGGAGGTGCGATGAAGGTCGAGATGCGAGCCAGAGGCGGAGGAGGAAGAGGAGGAGGAGATATCGG
>JBBPJV010000373.1:0-24904 GCA_038088915.1 Sutorius aff. eximius
TGTTCATAGTGCTTATGGCGATGACGAAGCCGACGATGCCCGCGGTATACGAGCAAGTCATGTGATAAAATCGCTCCTGCTCTCTGTCCGAGCGCCTGGCCATGTGGGGGTAATTTTCAGATGACTTGGGTCACGTCGGAAACATCCTTCTTACCTGGATGACCAGAATGTGACAATCACCGTGAGAATGAACGGAGGTGCAACCAGAAGAAGCGTCACCGTAGGGTTGTAACCGAGCGTGGCACTCAGCATTGGGAATTGCGCATTGACGACAGGGCAACGACTTGCACTGCCAGCGCAGGAGCGAACGACCATACTTTCCAGTCCGTCGCAGCAAGGTACAGCCTATGAGCTCTCCCCCCTGCTTCGGCTTCGTTCTGGTCGCCAACACCGACATCTTCTTCATACGCCTCAGAGCAAGCTGAGGACATTCGAAGGTCGGGTTTCTACAAGAGCTTGCGCTCCAGCGTCTTGCGTACCTCTTTACCACCGAACTCGTTGTCTGGGTCGTCGGAAGTGGACACATATTCCTTTAAACTCGTATCCGTTCCTTCGACGGGCAGCGACTCCGAGCCTATACGATTTGCGGACACGAGAAAGAAGGGCAGAGTAGTCTTCTTCCCGATGTTCACTGGCAGCTGTCCGAGTTGGCTGGTAGTGCGACATGTTCAGCATGAGTACTAACCGAGGGTTATCTTACTGTCATCAACTTCCCCTCTGAGACACGTCTACTCGCTACGCCACTCGGGATCATTACTTCTACTACAAGCAGTAAGACGTGTATGTTATAGATACTATAAGCGAAAGGCTGGATTGACGTCGTTGGTAATACATGACCCTAGGCACAGTTGATTGAGCATGTACGTTGGGTTGCTGCAGGTAATAGAAAACACCAGATGTGTTAACTTTCTCGGACGGTTTGGAGGATATCTGAGACAATCGCATCCTCACGTCTTCCCTTCCAAACGCCAGTCAACTTTCCACTCCATCTCGTGCCTTTCCCTCCCCCTTTCACGTTGAGCCTCTCCTTCAACAGCCCTCCCACTTCCTTTACATGTTTCTCAGTTGAACCAAGTATCAACAGAACGCTGTTTCCCGTTGCACTTTGGGCGGACGGCGTCGAGGATAGCACGAGGAGGTAATGGCTGTCAGCGTGAGCAATCCCTGTAAACGCGGTTGCTATGGTGGATAAGAAGCCAAGTGGGTTGATAGAATCATCCACTCGATGGATATGCCCTGTGAATATCGAGGCCGATGATTTTCCCATTTCCCCTGCGATGCCGCTTGCGATATCCCTTGCTACTTCGGACTCTAGATCATCGACCCTCTTCCCAGCTCTCTTGCGTTCGTCTATCACCTGTTCCACACGAGCCGGTACCTGAGAAGCCCCACAGCTGAGGGTCGCTGCAGTCGCTGTGAGCTGGTCGTGTGTATTGGTCAAATATTCGATAAGTCGTGGTCCAGCGAAGAAATATAGCCTTGCAGAAGTGGTGTTGGAGCGAGCGAGGGTCTCTGTTTGGGGAACTAGGAAGAGTTGAAGATTGTGCAGACTGGGCCAATGGGTACCGCAGCAACTGCGCAGTGTATACGATAAGCGGAGTCGCCTAGAGCAATTCGTTTGGGGACATACGGATTCCGATCAATACGATCGATAACTACAGTTCTCATAATTCCGCCAGTATAGTCAGCTGGAATCACCTTGCCGAAACCACGCGCGTGGTCTTCTAGCTTCTGCGATTCGTTCGGTTTTTCCATCTCCTGGACCTCGACGTGAACGCTACGGCCATCGAAGACGTATTGGTTTGCTACAGTCTGAATACTTTGTATCTCATCACAGGTCATCCCTCTGGTCAGTTCGACGTAGCATGGAGAGGGTGCATCCGTCAATGACCAAGAAAGCGTTTGGATATTCAGACGATCCTCGAGCACAGCGGACAAAAGGTGTTGGGCCGTGTGCATAGTCATCTACATCAGAGAACTGGTCATGATAACGAAATCGGGTGCTCTGCGGCACTTACATGATCGTACCTGCGATCCCAATCAGTGTCTCCAAGCTT
This sequence comes from Sutorius aff. eximius, assembly GCA_038088915.1. Classification (NCBI taxonomy): domain Eukaryota; kingdom Fungi; phylum Basidiomycota; class Agaricomycetes; order Boletales; family Boletaceae; genus Sutorius; species Sutorius aff. eximius. The sequence goes on from JBBPJV010000373.1 coordinate 2,058, forward strand.
GACCAAGACCTGAGTCCCAACCGCGAATCGCAGCACATCCACCTCGACATCTTCAATCCGCACATAGTGAACGGCATGCCCACCGTGACGCCTTGCTTGCAGAACCATCCAGACTCTTTCATCAGCGGTTTGAATCAATCCGGTGTCGGAGGGCTGGCCGCCGCCTTCTGGAAACACGACAGTATCGTGTAAGATAACTTCGAGGATGGGAGTTTTTGTTGTTGTAGATGCAGCGTCCTTCCTTCCCTTTTTCCCGTTTGGTGCCGGCTGCGTTTGCGAGATCCGGCAGCTCACAACGGTAGTTGTCAGCTCGCGGAGGAGGGGATCGCCTTTGGGATTAGCTTCAGCTGCGAGAACCTTGCCCCACTGATTGCCTCACGTTGACATGCCAATAGCCCGACGGGAATTGCCAACTGAGGGTTGGAGGGGATCTGAAGTGTAGGGGATACGATCCTGTGGTACGTAGGAGGTGTGGTTGAGGGAGACAGCAGAATCGCTGCGGCCGACATTCAAGCCGCGGTGAGGGTAGATGGAGAAACTTGAAGCGTGTGGAACGTATCGGAGAGGCATTTGGTGTGAATTCACGACCTGATGTCACAATTTTATCGACCACTGGCTGACGCTCTATTGCCCGAGTACTTTGCGACTGGGAGTATATGATACACGGACACAATAGGTTGAAAATCGAACAGGTCTGGTCCCCGCTCCGGAATACAAAACTGTGAGGTTGTTAGAACCGTGAACCCAGCAACACCAGGCTACTAGGATGGACGGAAGCGACGCAGGATGACTTGCAATAAATTATCGTATAGCTAAGACCACCCGGTTGTGGTACTGGTGATAATGAGCAGCATGCATTTTATCATCTACGCCCCACCGTTGGTCCACAAGGTTACCCTTTGTTCGCTTCTGAAATTAGCTGCCAAGATTCACGCGAACATTTTCGAGGGAGGACAACAAAGTGACTCGGGTTCACGAGTTCAAGTTTGAATCACAACAAGGACGCACGACTCGTATCGACCCCGCTGCATCTCGCCGATTCATTTGGTAACCTGAACTCTCCGTCAGATGGCAGACAGAACATATGAAGGTATCAGCTATTCCATCCTGCGTGAGTCGAGCAATCCACAACAGTATCCGCTATGACCATCTGACCGTCTGTTTGCTAAAAACTTATCTTCCTCAGAAGCCGTAGACTCAAGAGATTCTGAGGACGCTGACGGACCAGAAGCCCGTGAAGGCATCCTCTGTGAAGTGATGCAACACTCGGCTCAAGAAGACCGGGAACGCATAGAGAAGAGCCTCCTGAAGAAACTGGATACCCGAATGTCGATGTTAGTATTGATATATATTCTAAACTATGTGAGTATTTCGCGTACTTATTCCTTACTTGCGATCGACAGTATCGTAGGTTGATCGCAACAACGCTGCGTAAGCTGTTCTTTAGATGACATGATGTGTCACGGGCCTTGATCCGACCTTGCATCACCCACAAGAGCAGCAAGGCTTCGAGGCTTTGAGAAAGATCTTCATCTGCAGGGGAATCAATTTAACAACATCCTGAGCGCCTTATACGTTGGCTATATCCTGATGCAAGTCCCTTCGTAAGTTTCCCGCGTTTGTTTGTTCTCGAGATAACATACGTGACTTCACTTGATAGTAACATGTTCCTAAACTATATCGAGAGGCCCTCGATATATCTCCCAGGATGCATGGCCATCTGGGGAGCTATATCCATCCTTACAGGTAATATTGCACGTCTTCCATCGTCAGTTGTCTGAGTGATTCTCATTCAGGCACAGCTACTTCGTAAATTTTACACTTTTTTCGATTGCTCTCTCTGAACCGTTCTTTGGGAAGATACACTGGTGCCCTTCTTGCACGATTCCTCGTTGGATTCACAGAGGCCGCATTTTTCCCTGGGGCTTTATTCCTTCTCTCTAAATGGTAAAGAATGCGTGCTCAGCCTCGCCATGGTGTTGCTAACTGTTGGACAGGTATAGACACAGGGAGTTAGCTGAAAGGACTGCTATTCTAGCTTGTGGTGTCATGGTTGGCAATGCATTTGGCTCACTTGTAGCATCTGCAATTCTCGATTCAATGGATGGTGTTTGGGGATATGCTGGGTGGAGGTAACGCCACGTTTTACTTTACAAAGTTGTTCTTATCGAAGCCTTTCCCTTCTTGTAGGTGGCTATTCTACGTCGAGGGAACACTCACTGTTGTTGCTGCTGTTAGCGCGGGCTTCATATTGCCTGACCTCCCATCGTCACCGTCTCAGTGGCTCACGTCTCAGGAGCGCGCTTTGGCACGACTACGGATAGAAGAGGATGGTTTAGTAGATGATGGGGAAACAGACAGTACAAAAAGGCAGGTAATCGGGCTAGTGTTGGCACTCTCAGACTGGAAGGTTTGGTGGCTCTGCATTGGCCTGACGAGCATGGTTATCACACTATCATTCAATGTTTTCTTCCCTACATTGAGCGCGACCATGGGATATAGCCCAACGGTTACTCTACTTCTGTGTTCACCACCGTGGGCGTTCGCTACGCTTGTAGGGTTTAAAATGTCGAGGTGATTCTGTATGAGCCTTCTGTCTCCCGGCCGTCACTAATGAACCTGTTTATAGACACTCTGATTTGCATAGAGAGCGCTTTCTTCACGTTGTTGTGCCTTTGCTCTTCGGTATACTTGGATTTTCTATGGCAATGCTAAGTATGAACACAGCAATCCGTTACATTTCACTGTGAGTGGCACCTTTCATGTCTGCTTTGCGCCCCGCGACACATCTTCAAAGATTTCTTATGGCACAGTCTTATGCTGGCTTCATCGTCTTCTGGGCCTGGGTCAGCAGCTCCATACCACGGCCTGCCTCTAAACGCGCTGTAGCTCTTGCGGTCATCAATTCGTTCTCATCACTTGGTAATGTGGTCGGCCCGTAAGTAACTTCAGAATCATGAATCCCGGCTTGGTCTTACATCCTCGCAGCTATGTTTGGCCATCTGCATGGGGTCCTTCTTATGCGAAGTCATGCGCAATTTGCATCATAACGGCTGGGTTGTGTATCTTTATGTCGTGGATCTTCAGAAAACACTTGAGCCATCTAAATCGGGAACTAGAAACAGAAGACACCAGGCTGAATCGTCCCAAGGGATTCCGGTACTTGCTTTGAGTCGGTAGATTTTATACCAGAACACAGCGGTTTCGAAAATATAGTAATCGATTATGTCTGTCAACATTGTTTTCAGCCCTCCTGCGACGCCATGTACTATGTGAAGCCTCTGCGAAGGCAAGCCCAATACCCACCTTTGACAACTCTTGAGTCGGACCATTGTTGGCTCTGACTATCCAATTTCATGAACCCAAGTAGTTCGGGGTATTCTCGGTAATTGACACCGTGGGTCAGATGAGTGTCGCAGGTGATCTGTCGTGTCTAGAGAGATTTATAGTAAAAGCCACTTGACTTCCGACCTTGCACTCTGACCATGAGTTCCATCAAAACCATTGCCTCGGGATGGCAGTTTAGTCAGGTTGGTGGCGAATGGCTGCCTGTCTCAGAGTTCCCGACAACGGTCCACGTTGAGCTTTTGAGATCCAAGAGAATTCCAGATCCGGTGAGATTTTGTGATAGGTGATCTGGAGGAAGACACGCTGATGAATCGATCTCTCTTGAAGTTCCTTGGCTTGAACGAGTGGGATGTGCAATGTAATTAGTGCCGCAATCTAACGATTTGTCATTAGCTTATAACTACAAACTCCCACCATGCAACGCAGGGATCGGGGAGGCAGACTGGGCATTCAAGAATACGTTCACCGTCACTGAAAAGGACCTTGGTGCGACAAACGCGGACCTTGTTTTCGAAGGCCTTGACACATTTGCTAGCATCACACTGGCGAGTATTCTGGACTCCCTCTAGTCACGGAGTATCCCTGACAAATGGAATTAGAATGGCCGACACATCCTCGAGTACGTCGTAGTGTGTGAACGTCGTCTTGAATCAGGGTTTCAAATACCGATTAGCACCGAGGACCAGTTCATCGCATACAGGGCGCCTGTGAAGCCACTCCTGAGAGTTGGCACCAACGATCTCCTGATTACCTTTGTCAGTGCATTCAAGAAGGTGAGACACCGTTTATGAAGCTCCACTCATCCCTTACCGTACAACATTCCAGGGAAGAGTACTTGAGAAGGCCAATGGCAAATTCCACTTATGGAACGGTGATTCTAGTCGCCTACATGTGCGCAAGGCGCAATACAAGTAATTCTTTCCAGACTCTTCTATCCGAAAAGTTCTGACAGACTCTACAGCTATGGTTGGGATTGGGGCCCGGTTTTAATGACTACTGGACCTTGGAAACCTATCGAATTGCACACTTATGACGTTTATCTCACAGATGTCGATATCAGGAGTGTAGTTTCGGAAGCGCTAGACGTGAAGCTCTCTGCGGACTTATTACTATCGGACAAACTTGTTCTCGGTTCGGCGTCAATTACTCTGAAGAGTCCGCAGGGAGATGTGGTACACACTGAGGATATCAGAGTGGATTATGGGAAAGCTCATGCACAGTTCGAATTTCCCAGCGGAAAGCTTCAACTTTGGTACCCTGTCCATTACGGAAAGCAACCCATTTACAGCGTCGTGGTAACTGTTTTCGATGCCGTGGGTTTTCGTCGCTGAACTGGTTAATGTCATTGACAAGTACCCACTTCAGGCTGGCCAAATTGTTGATTCGAAGACGGAACGAATCGCTTTCCGCCGCGTCCGCGTAGTTGAAGAACCTCTCATTGATCAGCCAGGGAAAACTTTCTTATTCGAGGTCAACAACATTAGGATCTTCTGTGGCGGATCCAACTGGATCCCTGCGGACTCGTTCCTCACAACGTCAGTGGCATTCAATTAGTTTGTTGTGGTCGCGTCGCTGATATTAAGGTCGGCTTGTAGGGTGGCGACAGAGAGATACCGCGCTTGGTTGCAGCTCTTAATCGATGGGAATCAGAATATGATCCGGGTTTGGGGAGGTGGTGTCTATGAAGCAGACGCGTTTTACGATATCTGTGATGGTGAGTTCATGAATGGTGCAAACTCTCGAAAGGACTTATGCAGTCGCACTCTTGACAGAACTCGGAAGTAAGTTTTGTCACAAGTTTGGTGGATCTATAGTCTCATAGTTCTGCTAGTCCTCGTCTGGCAAGACTTCATGTTCGGATGTGGTCAAGTACGCTGGCTCGAATTATTACCTTGCTTGAAGCTTAACCCAGACCTTTCTTAGTACCCAGCATACGACTCCTTTCTGAAGCTTGTCGAAATTGAGGCAGAGCAGAACGTCAAGAGACTCCGTCATCATCCGTCAGTTGTGATTTTTGGTTGGTCTTTGTTGAAATTGCGGAGCCAGCGGCACTGAGTACAGCACCATGCCAGCTGGCAACAATGAGGATTACCAACTCGCGGAATCTATCAACATCGTCGACTATTCCGATGAAACCTCTGACTTTCGGAGAACGAAGTTTCCGGCGCGCTTTATCTATGAGCGCACTTTGCCTTCCATTGTTAGCAAGTTCTGTGATATCCACTATCACAGAAGCTCACCGTACAGCGCACCTGGCGTAGCAACCACAGATAAGACCCTCGGCGATTTACACCAGTGTGAGTCATCTTGGAGACCCGCCGCAGCAAACTTAATACCATGATCGATAGGGAATGTCTGGCATGGTTCTCAGGAGTCTTGGCACAATTGGGACATGCTTGCTGGGCGCTTTGTATCAGAATTCGGAATGTGGGCATTCTATTGACCCGATGCCTTGAACAATGTTTCACTTCCTTGCAGGGAAGGATATCCGAACATTCGCACCGTTGACTATTGGCTCGCTGGAGCCCAGGCAGAACGATACCCCCAATCTCGGTATGCCGAGAATAACGATAACCGCAGTGCTGTGTCTAACACGATCTTGATAGCATAAATAATAGCCATAACAAGGCTGATGGGTTCGAACGGCGACTAGAGGTGAAGGACAATTGGTGTGACTTGCATGTGCTTTGTGCTCACCGAGCCATGAGCAGCTCTATCTTGTCGAAAATTTCAAACATGCCTTTGATATGGAAAGGTGTGTTGCCAATGACGTGTCGCTTGGTACACGCTCAGGGGTTGCAACATAGCTACGTGTACTATACACAGATCATGCAGGCCGAGACCCTTGCATCGGCGTACCGCCTGTGGAGGCGCAATTGGCGTGGGAAAGGGAAAGAGCACACCGCTGGTGTTTTGGTGTGGCAGGTGAGTAATTGGAGGCTATGCTAAGCTTTATCATGTAACACGCTGGCCCTATCAGATCAACGACTGCTGGCCGACCACATCGTGGGCAATCATCGATTACTTCTTGCGACCTAAACCGGCCTATTTCGCCATTGCGCGTGAATTGCGCCCTTTCACGGTAGGTATAACACGCAAGGAAAACACAACGTATTCCGACGAACTGTCGGCGGCCGATTTCAAAATCGAGACCATCTTGCAAGTTTGGGGTACGAACAGCACCCTAACAGAGAAGAAAGCTCGCTTGGAAATTACTTTTTTTGAACTAGACTCCGACTGGACGCATCAAATTGTGGAGGACATCGTATTGCAAGCAAACTCGAGTACTGAGCTGTTCTCTGGTCTGTTTCCTGGTCAGCCTGTTCGCACCAAGCTGAGTCAGGTTCCTCGTGGAGTTATTGCTTCCGCTCGTCTCCTTGACGAACGTGGAGCAGTTCTGGGCCGTTACTCAAACTGGTGCGTTAAGATTGGTCACAGGGTTTCAGTTCATTGGCCTTACTTACATCATGGCACAGGCCAGAACCTTTCAAATTTATCAAGTTCCCTGCCATCAAAGATCTGGGGTTGGTTATCCAAATAGGTGATGACGGAGAATCTGTGCATCTTTCCACCAAGCGACCCATAAAGGGTATCGTTCTTGACGTTGAGGGTGAGGATGTAAAGTGGAGCGATCAAGCTATTGATCTTGTTCCTGGGGACCCCCAAGTCATTCAGGCTACTGGGCTTAATGGCAGAGACGTGAAGGTCAGGTTCCTCGGCGATGGCACAGCATGAAAGCAACGCATAATCATACCGTACGATAATCCGCTGAACTCATGGTTGTTGGCTCAATGTTTGGGCAATGGAATTGAAGGAATATCTATCATTATTAACCACCAGGGAAGACACTATAGTTGATAAACAGCCAAAATCCCAGGAAGCAAAAGGTGGCGTAAATTTACAAACAGTACTACACAAGTACTGCAAGACAGGAGTGCAGGAAAGAAGATTATTGGGACAGTCTAATTCGGGTTTGGAGAGGGCATGTGCTGAAGGAAAAAATAGACCTAAATACGGATAATGCAAGTCAACAGACGCACAGCAATGCAAGTGGACAGCCCTTTTCTTAGACGGTAGGATATTGCGGGGTTGGGGTAACTCAATAGCAGGTCTTGACGCAACTGAGGGGTGACCGAGGACGTCACATAAGGATACATCTGCTCGCTTCCGGTTGATCAGTTTGGCTATGTGGCGAACGCTTCTCAATCTCAGCAAGGCAGAGTTCGAATACTTTGCCTGTACACTGTATTCAGGAAAAGAGGGGGGGACAACGGTTGGTGTATACGCACCGACGTTGACGTTGTTCTTTGCACTGGTTTCCACCCATGCGGCCTTGTTGGATTTGGCAAGTTCTTCGCCTTCGTCTGGCTGAACTTGTCTGCTGTTTGGACTATAAGGATGAACGGCTTCGATAATGCAATTGACGAAGCAAGGCGAGTCACCATGCGGCAGCGAGCGTAACATACCTGGACTGTAAATCGGTCTTTGCACCCACTATCACGCATGGTATGTCATTCTTTCCGCAGAAATCGAGAATCTTGTCATAGACAATCTTGACCATTTCAAAGGATCTTCTGGATGTGACCGAGTACACTAGAACGTAACCATGTATACCGATGGCATGCTTGGAATTGAGAATTGAGTATTCATCCTGACAGAGAAGAGTCAGACACAGGGTAACCTGATCCAACAAGCGTTACCTACCTGACCAGCAGTGTCGATGATGTCACAATCATATTCGACGCCCTGGTAGACAACACCCTTGGAGAAGGTGCTTTCAATGGTCGGATAGTAAGCCTCTACGAAATGATTTTCTATAAACTGGATAACAAGGGAGGATTTCCCTGGAGACGGTTCTGTGAGGCCGGAACGAATGTGCGTGGAAGCTGCATACCGACTGAGCGGGAGCCAAGAACAGCAATTTTTCTCTTCCTCATCGTGTTGGCGGCCATATCGGAAGGGGAAGGGAAAGAAAATGAATGAGGAGAAATGATTAAATGGAAAGAAAGAGAGAGAAAGAGAGTACAGAAGGATGGCAGTGACCGAGTCTGACCGAAAAATGCAACTTGTGGCGACGCCCGCGTTTACCGAGCCCGATTCTGTGAGAGACACGACTGCAGATGGGCCAGCGCTGCCCACGGAAAACAGGCGGGATTCTGATGACGAAAGGCGCGTAGGACAAAGAAGGGCAGCCTTGCAAGTTGAATAGGACGAAGATGTTATATATGCGAGGATAACTCCATTCTCAAGTATGCGGGGTCCTCAAGGGTGCCAGTGTGGATTGTGCACGGTTTTGACCGCAAACTTGAGTAATACATGCGACATTTTTCAGGAACTTCCCCGCCGTCGGCGGTCTCGCCCACCTGTTAAAGAGTAATATGGATGCTTCTATAACGTTGTTGCTGTCACTCGAGGTGTCTTGTGATGCATTCAATCCCTACAGAGTACACGACGCGTGTGAACTGCACAGCATATAGCATAGAACCTTAGGAGCTGCATGAACACGCTATCTACTCTTCAACCCACACGCTGCCGAGTCCACACGTACCTGGACCCTAGGGGCGCGAGATAAGACTGCGGCGAAATGATCCGTGCATGATATTTTCAGACGCCGATCCGGGCCCTGCGCAAGTCGGATGGTCTGCTCGAGGGGCAGCTTGGCCCTGTTCGCCATGACGCACTCGTGCGAAACCCGCGGGCGATTTCGCCACATGTTCGTAAACTCTGCTAAAGGGAGAGTCGTACGCTCTCAAGGTGGACTTACGCTGACTGTTCTGGGAAAGCCGTCACGTGGCGCAGGTCCGTCAATTAGCTACTAGCTCAGTAAGTTGGGCGAATACAAATGCCCCCCAAATGACACACTCACAGCCTCATCCAAATCCGCACAGCAAACAAGCACCAAGGTTGGCTGTAAAGTTGTTCGCCTCAAGTGGACAAGCCAGAATCGACCACTTTTGGCATCTGTTCAGTATCAGAGCTGAGATAAGCATGGCACACTGGTCAAGGTCGCCTACAAAGGCAGGACGTACCGTACATACTATCCAAATGAGCGGTGACATCGAGATCGCTACCCAATAACGGCGAGAGAGCGGTGAATATCGGCTTTTGGGTGTCAGATAGTGACCCGGTTAAACTTGACCGGCGAGGGTAATCAAATATTGATATCGTCGCCATACTATGACATGGTCAGAGACTACGACGCAAGAAGTCGTAACCAATCGATTGGAGTTGACGAAGGCTTTGGAAAAATAGGGAGTTGAAAATACGAGTGAAGATCCAGCCACGGGATACCACAGCCGCCAAAAAGGATCCACGGGCACAAAGAAATGTATCTGATTCTGACATGGTGGATGTTTGGAACAGTCTTCCTAGTTCTGTTTTCTCGCTCTGTCGTTACAGAGCGTCACATGATACAAAGCACTCACGTGACAACCCGCGCGTATCCAGGTTGACTTTTTTCGAACGCGCCGATGCCTTGAACTAAACGTCCAACTCTCTGCGGTTCACCATCTATCAGCCTTTCTTTTACATAAACGCAACCTTCCTCATGTCCTCCATTTCGACCCCAAACGATTCTCCCGTTTCCGCTCCTATTCAACCAATGCACAATCCCTCTCAGGCTGCTCATGTCGTCGTTCCGCAAGCACCCCTTGGGAATACAACGAATGGGTCAATGGTTGCACCTGGGATGGGCATGAAAGCCCTCTTGGCGAAGAAGATGGCAAAATCCAAGTATGTCAACGGGTCATCGGGTGGTCGTATATTGACTCGCGGATCATCGCCAGTAACCCAAAGCTTGTGTCGCCAACAGACAACATGGTAACCCCAGCCACTCAGAAACTCAATGCTGCTAAGCAGAAACGTTTTGCCAAGTGTGTGGTAATTCGATCGGTTGAACATGACTGATAACCCCTCCGCTAGAGGCGCAAAACCATCGGGCAATCTATTCTCGAACAAGGGGAAAGAAACACCAGATGAACTACACAGTGAGAGCGATGCAGAATCATCGGACTCCAAGCCACCCGCGGGACCTGCGCACGAAGATGGCAACCCATTTGAGTGACGAAGCAATCAAAAGATTGAGGAGTGGAGATGTTTTTGTAAGCGCGTAATGATTGTCGTAGCCTTGAATCGTGTAAGCTGTCTCGCTAAATCTCTGACTGTCTGTAGTTCTAGATTGTCGGTTTGCTGTAATGCCTATCATTGTTCCCACGCACCACTCCTCACTACATACACGTGTGTTTGGCTCATCCTAACTTGTCCCATGATGGAGCCTGACACGGACGCTCACATTGAGCTAAATCCTGATACGGTCTTCTCTGCCCAAGAGATCGACGAAATAGTCTCGCAGTTCAGGTTGTTTAACAGACGGCCTTCGCAACAGTCGGTAATCCTCTCTTTCCGGCCTGGACTGCATTCACATTGCATAGGCAGATGCAGAAACTCTTCAGCGAGCTCCCCAAGCTAACAGAAGCTGACCTAGTTGCTTCTGGTCACCGAGGTCAGTTCCTGCTGCTACCATTGTTGCGTTGTACGCATACTGCATGCCTATTCGCAGATGACGTCTGTCCGATATGTTTCAATTCTTTCCTTGCCATTCTAGCAGAGGAAGAAGTTGCACATGCAATAGATTCCCCTGCTCATCCCGTCGATGGGCTGGGAGTCACGAAGCTGCGAAACACTTGTGGTCACATATTCTGTCGCAAAGAGTTGCGTCCGGTCAAGCTCTCTTCCCTGTAAACCTTACTGATCCACCCTCAGTATAATGAAGTGGATCACAGAAGGGGTTGGTCGTCTCTATCCCTTTCCAAACTCGGCTTCACCTCTGCTAGCAGCATGACTCTTGCCCAAGCTGTCGACGACCGCTAGTCACGGATGACGAACATCGAGAGGGTGATATGTTCCCTCGACTTGGCGAGAGCTGGCTACGACCCTGGGTCGTCGATTCTGATATGGTCGCGAGGGATGGTGGTTTACCTGCTCGGTTGCCGACCCTATCGATCGACCCTATCCGCACGCTCAGTGTTGGAGAGAATACCCGGCATCAGTTTGCCGGCATGTACTCTTGATGTCAGCATCAGTTGCGATTCTGATTAATACTGCCCTCTGTTTCTTCGAGTATCCTTCTATCTATTCCGAGTTAGGTGCAGACAGGGATACTACTTGTATGTAAGGGGTGACGGTGATCATGACGAGTAGCGTAAAATCGAATGTCCCAGAGTACGGAATGCGAACGCTGGTTATCAACGAAGGTAGATAAAAGCTGATCTGAGTCCATGCAAAAACGAAGCGCATATCTGTACGAAGTGCCCAGTCTTCTAATTCCTCCTGCAGCACCTGAAAAAGTTGCGTTTGAACCAATACCATAAACACTACGTGATACCGTCAGCATACAGAAACCCAACAGCAGAGAGCATCTTACCCCGGCAAACCGCACGGCGGCAAGTCCAAATGTGGAGTACAAAATTACGGCGAAATAGAGGTTCTGCTTGGAACGCAGCTCGTTTTCGTCCTGAACAGCGTTCTGTGCATTGATAAGACCATTGATATTCTCGATCGCAACCGCTAGTCCAGCATTCGTGAGCATCCAGCATGCAACGAGCCGTGTGCGGAAAGTCTTGTTCTGATCATCCATTGTGGGCTTCTCGACAACCTCCTTGACTTCAATTTTGGTCACAGCACGCGTGACCGTTTCTTTGAATGCCGCGTCGACGTCCTCCTGGATCCGGTGGGTATCCTCAACGACAGGAGCATCAGCGTCCTTGCTCTTCGACGAGGAAACCGACGGAAGCGCCTCTGCTTTATCACTGCCCTTCGTACCCCAAGAGACCTATAAAAAGCGTCAGAGGTACGGAGATACAAGAATCGTTTGACTCACATCATGCAAGTTACAGAATGCATAAACATTGAGAACATTTGTGAAACTCGGTGCTAGGCACAAGTATTGGAAGAAACTGGAGAACATATGCCAGGGGTCTCGCTGTAATATGATTCACACAGGGTTCCACCACATAAATCAAAAACTCACGTAGAGGAATGATGCGATGAAGTATATCCCTGAAGCCACCAGTAAGTCTGATGTTTGTTCCATGATAACGACTTACCGAATGTTGATACCATTGCAGCAATCAGTGCACCGACCGGCGGAGTGAAGAACGTCACGATGATTTGTGTGACGGTCTTACTCTTGAGTTCGTTGGGAATGTTCTAACAGAAAACCATTGACCGGTTTGTAAGGCAGAAAGAACTGTGAACTTACCGCGAACGCTTTGATCGTCAGCCAAAACGAACAAATAAGCAGGTAAACGGCCAAGAAGGCGTAAACCCTGCAATGAATTAGCGAAGAGACAATTACTTCTAAGGTACAACCAACCAAAGAGTTACCGCATAAGCAGTTCGTTCACCTTTAGGCCTATTCCCGAGAGCAAGGACAAACTATAACAAGGGTCGTCTCGTTGCGTTTAGTACTCTGATCAGATGGCTCACTTGTAATGCAAGAAAAGCTAGGTATATCCACTTGAAGGCCAGGTTCACCCAATGAGTCTAAGCACCTCGTTAGCACCACAGAGTATTTGCGAGTCGGGCCACGTACGATATCAGCAGTGCCAAAAATGATGATATTTTGGGAAGGCAATAGGTCGATGATAATACTGAATGTTAACCAAATGTTGGCCAAGGCAAACCACGAAAAGATCAACAAGAAGATGTTATACTAGAAAGGTGGTTAACTAAGGCCGAGATTCTAAAAGGATGTTTACATACAAAAGCCTGGATGTGGAAGAAGAACATCCTGATGATGCCATGACCCGAACGGTAGAGCTGGAAGAAGTTGACGAGGGCGTACTACCAAAAAGTGAACCTAAATATTGAGGTGACATCAGCTGACATATTGGATACTCACCACCGAAGCAGCGAAAGAGCCGTTCAGCCAACGACGACGTTGACCGATCAGTTCGACTGCAGTCTCCGGGACATCTGTCTCTGCTTTCGAAGGCTTGACATACGTCAAGGTCCAGCGGTCTCCGGCTTTCGCGACCAACTCAAAGCACAAGATACGATCCTCAGCTAAGAACATGTTCTTGGTGAAGATGTTCATGCCGTAGATACCCTTCGCGCCAAGACGATCAGCAAGCGAGTGATCACCATGGAAATATTGTTCGAGGGGGCGACCGAGGATTGCGCGATACCGGTATGCGGAGAATGCACCAGGAAGGACCGAGACATAACCGAAACTACTTTCAAGTGGTTTATCTATCAGACACAGTCAGATCCACACATAGAGGCGGTCCCCAAAAAGGCATTACCGAGAATGTTGGACATCTTGTACTCGAAGTTTTGTGCTGCAACCAGAGGGTTCAAGAGCTTCTTCCCACCTTCGATCATTGCGTGGATTTCGCCACAGCATCCTCCCAAATGGGCATCATTGTAAAAGGCCTCCCACAAGTAGTAGAGAGACTTATGTCCTGGTTTTGTTCCAGCATCGATAAGGATACAGATGTCGGGCTAGTGAAAAAATCGGTACATATCTATGAAGAATTAGGAAATCACGTACCTTCAGGATGCGTCCAATAGCATTGAAGAGCCACCGATGAGAGTTGATCTTTTTCTGATTCTTGGCCTTCAAGCATAAGATAATCTGAACTGGAACCAAATTATTGGGGTCATTTTCATGAGGGAGAACCAATTGAGGCGTGGGGTCCACAGAGAGTTGGGTGGTGTACTGCGATGTCGCGCATCAAACATTATTCGTCGACCCTAAGATAGAGCTGACCTCAAATATATGCGCAACAGTATCCTTTCCGTCCACCTGCTTCTTCATGACACCATCCTGGTAAACACCCACAGTGGCCAAGATATCAAGAACACTCTTGTCCATTGGCTCCAGTCCATCGACGATAAGGGCAACCACAATCCTTTGCCAGCCTGGCATACCTTCCTCCGCAGCTCGCCGCCAGTACTTTGACTGCTTGGTCTTGCAAATGTCACGAATGTTGAGCATAACGCCGTGGAGTGTGCGGGCATAGAGGGTTTTGTCCTCGTTGTAAGACGTGACGGCAATAAGAAGGTCCGTCTGACGATTGTAGAGCTTAGCCCTCAATGACCACCCGTCGGCTTCCGAGAAATCGTCCGGATCGACTGTAGCAGCACTGTATCGCATATGGCTGATTGTTGGTGTGTTAATATCCGAGAAGAAGGTTGGAAAGTAAATGCACTCACGAAAATTCGGTGGTGCTGGTCATTGCATATTTTGCTTCGATGGCACTGTGAACTGGCGTAGGGACCGGGTACTCAGTGATGAAGTTGCCCTTGGTAAGCTTGACTTTGCGCGTCACACCGCGTTTGATGGTCTGACGGCGCCTCCAGGCGGTTTCCACCCCATTGGTAGACTGCGACATTGCCGAGGTTGGGCGAGGGAAGGGGTCTCCATATGCAGATGGATCGACGGGGCTACAGAAGGCAGGCGATGAGCCACCCACACGCGCCATAGGAATGGGACTTACCCAGGGGGGTAGTAGCCGCCAGTATTGAAATTCTCGCCACCGGTCAACGGGGCTTTTTCAGCGTAGTCCTCGTCAGCGTAATTGGCACCACCAAACTCGCGAGGGAGAGTGGTTGTGCTCTCGAAAGGCGAGTTGGCAGCACTATCGTAGGTCCTTGTTGGAGGCTCTTGGAAATGAGTTTGGCGGGGACGATCAGCGAACGGATCGCCATAAGGATGGGCTGGGGAGGACATGAATTACGCGCGGGTGTAGAAAACCTGTTGCGAATAAAGGTTGAGTAGTACCCAGCGAGTAGAAACGGAAGGTAAAAGAAAGTAGTCGTCAAGGGTTGTGGACGAAAGCAACACCCCAAAAAGTAGCAGTTTTGTGCAGACAAAGTGGAAACGGGCGATGTTATACACCGCCTGCACGCGGACCTCTGTCACTCCTCTGCCACCTAAGCCTTGGTAACCCTACATATTCCACTTTACCCTACTCTCAGATTTGACACAACCCTCGCATCGGCAACCATCAGACTCACTAGTCGAGTCCCTGATTTAAAAATCTCCGGTCTTAGCCTTTGGGTCACTAGAGATTCGTATCCATGCACGCTTTCACTTTTGTACCCCACGACCCCCGGATCTCTTCAGGGGCGCAGTATGCACTGGTTTGAGGTTCGCCATACCCCCGCAGAGTACGGATGCATGTACCCGAACCGCGCCGAAACTACATTGCTGCCTCGAGTGAGCTACAAGACTGGTCTACTTGGTCACCGTATACCCAGTGATTGGGAGTACCCATTCTTTGCGACCCACGTAGAGCCGTGATTTCTCCCGGAATGCCATCATGATCGCCAATGCATTGGCATCCCACACTAGGCAAACAGAGTATGCAACTGAAGCCTGCCCGCGAACGCCATGGGGCTCACCATGGTGGGGACGGCGGGCACAGCCTGGGAGATCACCCATCCATGCCCTTCGCAACTGTTAACAAGATTATTGATGGCAAGCCAGAAGGGGGTGACTCCGTGTTTCATTCGGTGATAGCCAATTTGATTGGTTAGTCCACCTTGCTTGGTAACGGCGGACTTGCATCACGAGTTCAATCGTGAAAAAAGAAAGAGTAAAAAACAAGCCACCCACCTGGTCGCAGTGAAGGCCAGAGTCGCCCTCAGGACAAGTCTTGGGATGAGATGCGTGTCAGGGCACCCCCTTCTCCGCATTTTCCTGGTGGTAAAAGCACGAGGACAATTGACCCTCAAACGGAAGGAATTTCTCACCTTACACCAGGTCGACAAACGGCTGATTCCTTCGACCCTTTGTCTGCATGAAAAGTTAGCCGAAGGATGTGTGAACCTTGCCTCATGTTGCAAGTCTAGAATCTCAGGCATGCCGTCAAGTACATAACAAAAATCGTTTTTACCAAACAAGGTTATTGATGTTGATTGCTTCAACCAGCCCGGGGTCCATATACTACAGTACAGCGCCGTTCGAACGCTTTTACCATGAGTTTCGAAACCTGTCCGAAGAATGTTGTGGAAATAGTGGCATGCATTGGGTTTGCAAATGCGAAGGCAAGGTCCAATGTGACCAATGTCGGTCCTTGGTCGGGGGAAGTTCCAGAAGCAAAGTTCCCTAGAGAGCCCTCTTGCGGTAGTGGTGTAGAGGGTCTGGGACGGGAAGAGGATACCGGCTGCAGGTGCCAAACTGTGGTCAAAGTTTTAAACAATGGGCTTGAAGATGAGGCTACTGCCTGGCATACCGGGCTTCAGCAGTTTATTACAGGGGATACAAGGGGACAGGTTCTACCTTTACGGACTCATAAGGCTTGCATGTCACATTGCTGATGTAGCTTTCCTTGAACGCGAGAAAACCTACAGTGAGCTCGGCTTCCATCACCGTTGTTCCGTTTTGCCACGCCTTGCTTTCAAGCACCCTTGATCCAGTGCAGTATGGTACGAAACTTGAATATGATTCCACGTCTGAAATAATGTTGTACAGCTCGCTGCGCCGGTATCTGCGTGAACAGAAGTTGGTGAATCATGGAAGGTTGATGTGCAACAACGTACGGAAAGATTATCCGCTCATGATGGCTTTGGGTTTCTGACCTACCATGCGGAAAGGTCGTGGGGGAAATTTTGGTGAAGTCGAAGAAGGCTCTCCGCTGTTGCCCCCAGCTAGAGGGAGTGGGCCTAACGCATTGCAATACTCTAAACATCGCGACGTTGCAGAGCCGGGCACAAATCTGGGAGTAGGGTTAAGTATTACGGTTTAGTAAGGCTACTCCGCCATCTACTAATTACGAAGACTGATTTTTTGCCACACGCACACGCTGTAGGGTCGCAAAGCATGATCATGACAATGGAACGCCGCCAAAGAAAAGCAAAAAGCGGCGGTCCCGTTTGCAAGTAGTTCATATGGTGACCCAGGCACTGGCTGCGGTAGACTTGAAAGCTTAAAACGAAACGGATAGTTGTAAAGTGAAGAACTAAAGTAATGAAGTATGATCGATCGCAGATAATGTTGCAAGGTTGGTAGGATAGAGAATTCCCGGTGGTCATATCCGCCTACACCGAAGGACGAGATCTGGGGACCTGATTGCGGCAAACAAACGCTGTCAACAATGCAGCTACAGCTTTGCAGGTGGTGCGCTAAAGTCGAGCGCCATCGCGTGGAGCAAAATGTGCCTGCATGATTGAAGCCTGGTGAAATAATATTCACTTGAATTCACTTCATATTTTAAGGAACAACAGAAGGATATCTCTCCGCACCGCAAATGAGAAGAAATGAAGGCATACTTATCCAGCGAACTCTGCATTCTCGGTACAATCTCTTGCGATCTGCAACAACCCAGGTTAAACCAGTCCAGTTTATGCGCAGAGATCTTACGTGTCCTTCATGTCCACATTTGTAGCAAGTCTTATTCTTGTTCAATCCCGAAGTAGGTGCTCCGTCCGCAAAAGTGGGACCTAGCGCTGCGAGACAGTCCCTTGGAATGTTATCGCGTCAATGTCCTCACACCCCGTAATACTGGATGATCTTTACCTAGCCATATGGTTTGGACCTCCACAACGATAGCATTTCACGGGGGGTAGAGTTGATGTATTTAAAGCACGTCCTGGAGGCGGCATACGAGATGCGAATCCAGCGCCTGCAACTCCTGTTGTTCCGCTGGGACAAACACGGGCGATGTGGCCAAAACGCCCACAGTTCTGGCGGGATTGGTCGGCGGGCATTACATCGGGATGATTCAGGGTTCACTCACATAGCATTTCTGATTTCCGCCCTGGACTCTCAAATTAGGACATTCGGCTTGAATGTGACCTATTCCGCCGCAGGAATAGCACTGCTTGGCTGCAACGGTGCGAGGTGAAGGACAAGCCGAGGACTCGTGTCCTGGTTGGCGACAATTGTAACAGAGACGTTGCTCTGAAGAGCAGTTCTCAGCAATATGTCCCACTGCGTCTTCACTGTTAAAATGAAACACATCCCGTCAGAATTACTCTAAACACTCACAATTTCCACATTTGAAACATCCCTTCCGAGAAAACTGATACGCCATATCTAGAGATCCTGGCCTAGCCTGACGTCTAGATGCGCATTAGCATCTCTGAGACGGCGGAAAGGAGGAACGACGCCCAGAGACGGACCTCTTCTTCCCACTTCCGACTAACCGCTTAACCTCACTTCCCACCTCCGTTTGGCGAGGATGAAGATGTCGATGGCTTCGACCTGCCAATGGCGATTGAAATGTTGGATCCTGTTACCCTTCACAATTTCACCTGCCCTAAAGCAGGGACCCTCTGACAGTGTGGCGCGAAGTCGTGTGGGTCCGAGATGGATCTTTCCAGAGTATGAAATGGCCCGCGCCTGTGTAGAACGTCGCCGCGTTCTCTGCCTTGCTCCGTCATCGCCCACAAGGCTGGAGTGCACGCATCATGCATCATTCCTGCACTGAAATCACCATGCACCATTTCCGTCGCATTTCCGAACCTGTTCGGTCTTATTTTGGCGCTTATCCCATCTCGGGACTTGTACTCACCCTTATCGATTTGTCGTGCTGTCCTTTTACTTTTTGATCTGGAACAACACTTCGGTGCCCTTATAAAGGCAATGTCGTAGCAGCCTTCTGTCTCTGGGACCCACAATCCCCCCCGAGGATCGTCATCACGCAGGTAATTTATGCCGTATTCCTTCCCACACTAACGCTGATTTAAAGTCGATAATCTATAGGTCTCACCTCCCAGCGGGGAGCCGACCTTAGCGCGCTCGCATCCATCGCGCTTCTTGTGAGGGTGCTGAGCGACTTCCCGTCAGGCTTGTGTCTGTCATTCTATTCCCTCATGCCCTTCTCACGGCATGTTCTACAGAACATATTCTTTCGTGACGCCGTCCCACATCCTCGCAACAAGTGTCGTAACGAGCGACCTAAGCACGGCTCAACGTATGGAAGGAGACTAAGCGGAACGATCTTCGGGCATAAGTATTCTTCCCATGCGGATTACGCTTGTATTTTCGTATGAGGCATGCATGAGGATGGTGAAATTACGCCCTGGTCATACTTCACTTGCCCGATCGCATGCGGGCTTTTGCGTCATTTTGCTCTTCCTGGAACCACCTATGTTATTCATAAAGTGATCTTCCACTCTAAAGGTGATTTTGTGGGGCAACGGGCTTGAAAAATTACGAATTACGTCTTGGAAGATGAAAGGCTCGCTTTTTTGTTCGATTCCGTTTCTGGCTGTCTCTTTAACCCTTGCTAGGCGAGTCTGCGTCACAAGTCCCAGTTCCGTTTAGGACGGGATTCTTCATAAGGAATACCTGCGCGATCAGCGAGGTGATTACTGTCCTTTTCAGGAAACTTGGCAATGTGAGAAATTTATATAAAATTATACCTCTGGTCTTCTCCCCATCATACTGCCTCATTGCCTGGCCGGAATTCAATGGAAATGATACTAATTGACTTGGAATTATCCCTGGAACACATCCTGTGTGGACTGGTGGAGAAATGGGATGATCTAAAAAAACTTGAAATCCCACCCTGCTGGCATTTGTCTCTCCAATAAGTCATGCTGTTTTTTTTGTTATCCAGATCTCAAAATGATAGATCAGGCATGCCCCAAGGCAAACAAACAACTCAGGACATATAGTGGACCATCATCTGGCTTGCTCTTCATCTGGTTGACAAACTGATCACATCCTTCCTCAATATATCTATTTGTATTGTCAAATGGATTCAGACTTACTACAATGATCATGGAACAATCCCTCATCCAAGCAACAAGCCTGCTGGGCAGCAGAGAGGGGGGAATTGTTGAAACTATAGTGTTTTATTCATCTATTCATTTGTTAACACTATAGTTATTCCTTTTATGATAGAGTGATTATATTTCACTTTATCATGTCTAGGCTCATCACATGATGGATCTAGTCCATTCTATGGCTAGAACTATCTAGGACAGGCATTGGTCCATTCTGAACTATTCATGATATCTTCCCCTTCTCATTTCAATTGTTGTTTAGGATATGATATCATTTACTGCTGTTCCAATAATATAACAGGTTATAATTTTCACAATTAGCCTAACAGTATGGATCAGCCTAGTATCACTACACAAGTCCTGTATCACAGGCATCCAATGGACTTAGTCATGAGCAAGTCTCACTTCATATCTTGTCTTATCTCATCTCCTCTATTACTATTTTCACTCTTCTACTTTTAGTTACAGTGGCTCAAAAAGCTGTCCACATGTTTGCATATTTTCCACTATATGCAATATTGCACACTAACCCCTAATCCTAATCCTAACATGTAAGTGGATGAAATGGGGTACCTACTCTTGGCTCCCTACTGATCCAGGTTTGGGGGGAATTGGATACAAACTGATGGAATGGCAGCCATTTTAAAATCATGCCACATGTGGACAGTTACTTGACTTTATAAAAATCTAGACATTTAGTACTCAGTATTAGCTCCTTTGGCTCTAACAACTGCTTCAAACCTTCTGGACATGCCTGTCATCCATTTCTTACACTGTTCCATATAAATCCTCTTTTATTCCACTGTCATACTGTCTTGTAGCTGATGAATTCCTTCAAAAGCATTCTTTTCATCTGAAAAGCATCTTTTGAGATGATTCCAGGTGTGCTCAATTAAATTGAGGTCTGGAGACTATGCAAGCCAATCAAGAAGCTTAATTCATTGCTCTTCATTCCAATTCTGCACCTTTCTGAGGTGTACTTGAAATTATTATCCTATTGAAAAATTACACCATCTCCTGGAATTCTGAAATTCTCCATGCTTTGCAGCAATCATGTCTCCAGAATTGTCACATATTGACCAGTATCCATTCCTTCTTCCATCTCACTCAAAACCCCCACCTTAATCCATCCTATGCAGCCCCAAACCATCAGTAAACCCCCTTCAAACCTAACTACATAGTTGGCCCCTTCAGCAATTGGCCCATTTATCCATATATATCCTTGTCTATCTGGACCAATTTTATTGATCTTAGTCTCATCTGACCATATAACTCTCCTTCAGTGCTCAACAGTCCAATATTGGTACTTGTAAACTGTTACAACTGTTCTGGATAGGACCAGGTGTAGCTCTTGATGATCACCAACAACCACTAGGGTTTAGGGTTGAGGTCAACGTAGACGAGTGTGGTGAAGATGAGTGTGGAAGAGTTGCTCAAGGTGTAGCAACAAGACATGAATAACAAGGTAATGACCACTCAGCAGTGGGCCAAAGACTGTCAAAGACGGTGGACAAGGAGGTGTTGAGGACATCAATGAAGGATGGACAAAGTCCTAACTAGAGAGGGACGTAATGCCCTAAGAACTACCCCCTTTGTAGAAGGAAGGTGGAGGTCAAAGTGAGCTAGTCTCACAGAGTCACTCTAGGCAAAGCCTAAGTGAAAGCGGAGTTGTGATTGATGATGATGATGGTACAAGAGAGAACTAGTGTGAGGAAATATCTACAGTGGCTACGGGTTTATATAGTAGTAGACCCTGGGAAAGAGTTACCCGATTGGGTAAGTATTATATAACCAAGAGACGAGGGTGAAGAGTGAGATGAGAACTAAGTACCTGGTAAGTACGCTGCCGGCAAGTGAGATAGTGGAATGTGGAGTAGGAAGGTGGTGGCGTGAGGAAGGAGAGAGAGACTAGTAGTACACGAGGAAAGAAGGAAACGAGAAATCATAACAATACCCCCCTTGTATACTTGAGGCACCGACGAGAGAGAGAGAGAACCTTCCTAATTATCAAACCCTGGGGAACCTGTCATATTCCTCTCTGCATCATAGTCGAGGAGTAGTCGATGTCGGAATCATAGTGGGGAACTGGTGAAGGTTCATGGAAGTAAATATCCTGACGACACTGAGGTCCTGGACCAGTGGTGATACATCTGATAGTGGTCCGGGGAGAAGTGCGGGCAGACCGAGTAGGCCCATTGGATGGGGCTGAGCTAGAGGCCAAAGACGAGGAGGTAGAAATCATGGGTGGATGGGCACAGCATTGCAGAGGGCAATGGCGTTGCGAGTGTCCCAGGGCAAAATGAAGGCAAATAGGGCAAGAGTAAACAGGGCACGTTACTTGGTTGTGTCCCAATTGGTGACAGTGATAGCATGCCTCCGCGTAGCAGGGATGAGTGCACAACAGGGGGGTATGACTGGCATTACCAGTCCAATATGCCTCCATCCAGTCCATGTTGGAAATTGGGAATGAAACCCAACCCAGGAGATTTCCAACTTCTGAGGTGATCGTGTGAGTCTACCAGTGGCTCATATACTGGTAGTGGCAGAGGAAACCTCTCAAGTCCAATCAAAGTGACAGAATGAACATTGGATGCAGTATGCTCAGTGAGGGATACTCACTGATGCAAGCCTTGTAGAGTCTGCTTGAGGCTTCTTCTAATTCCTCAGTCTCCTGTAGATCATATCCGACTAGAAT
Organism: Sutorius aff. eximius; assembly: GCA_038088915.1. Taxonomy (NCBI): domain Eukaryota; kingdom Fungi; phylum Basidiomycota; class Agaricomycetes; order Boletales; family Boletaceae; genus Sutorius; species Sutorius aff. eximius. Next base: position 24,841 of record JBBPJV010000373.1, read on the forward strand.
GGGAGCTAAGCTGGTCCGGAGAGGGATAGATCCTTGAGGGGAAGATAGAAAATAGTGTGTGACG
>JBBPJV010000374.1:0-24890 GCA_038088915.1 Sutorius aff. eximius
CCCTCGTTCCTGTCTTCTCTCTCATCGTATTTGCCAGTCTTCTTCTGGAAGCGTGCCCAAATCCTCGTCGCAGAAACTTGGGCTGCCTTCTTTCCTTCCGACGCTTCTGCCCCGCATCCTCTCTTCCCACACGGCCCTGGCGCTTGCATAGACGCTCTCACTATGTTTGCGGACTACCGTGTCCCCCAGATCCTTCATCATCTTGGTATCCTGGTGTACCCACCATCACTGGAGGAGAAACTGAGGAACGGTGAGGTCGTCCCGCCAGGATCAGACGAGGAAGTCAGCCTGAGAGCAGCGAGCATCCTAAGTGTCGAGCGAGTTAGAGATGAGATCGTGAGGCTGAGGGGTGGCGTTGGAAGGCGGTCGTGGGAAGAGGTCAATAGTGTGTTGATTGATTTTTATCTCTGGGACTTGGCCAAGAGAATCGAGGATGGGAAAGATAGCGTAGAGGGAATACAATGCATGGAAATACTCCCGGCCCATAGGATCAGGAGCATATGGTACTAGACATGCCTTCGTAGAGATTACACCCCGTAACGAGCGACGTCTGATTTCCCCGGGCGTGAGTTTAGCACGCAGCATGAAGTAGACTAACCGAATTAGCGTCTCTCAAAGTTGTGGATCCTCTGTCTTCCGTTTCCTCGATTGAACGTCTAAATTCACAAAATTCCTTCGTTCGGGTGTCACCCATTCCATCCCGACTGCCTCGAAAATATCCTCTTCGTTCTCACTGGCAACCAATTCCCAATATCCGCCATGTTGTTTTATACTCCTTTGTTTATTGATTTCATCAGCGGAATCCGTCGTGGCTACGTCTCGCCATCTCCACAGTCCGTATTCGTTGAGGCGAAGGCCAAGACGGGAGGCGGCTTTGCGTATCGCAAGATTAAATTGCACGTCCCCTGTCAGTGCAATTGAAGCAGCACCTGCACACTGACGTGGGACGTAACTAATATCACGGTTAAGTCTCTAGCGACACACAACACCTTGGCAGATGAAACTCACTAAACGTTGGCACTGAAAAATTGGCCCTCGCGCCTTTGCACACCCTCGATCCTTTTTGTCCTGCTCTCCCATCCATTTCCTTCCGGCCCACTCTTTGCGCGTTCAGGAATTCTGATAATCCCATCCCACTTTTGGACACCAGCAGTGATAGTGGCTGCAAGAAGACCTCGGCATTCGAGTGGCGAGATGATTTCTGTGGAAAATGTAGCAGTGTCTAGTAAGCCCTTGGACTTGACCTTTGTCTCGGAGTGATTTGTGAAAGGAGAAGGTATGATGTCGTATTTGGACCTTCGCCTTATAGTAGTGTTGATGCTTGGAGCACCTTCGGGTGGGAACACACCGCCGGTTTGAGGATGAACGACGAGAAGAGTGATATGTTCAGCACTGGCTGCACCACGGTGGCTAGAGGAAAGGTGAAAACCACTCTCAAGCAAAAGAATGCGAGACCCACACGTCACCGCCCAGCAAAACAGTATATTTGGATGAAACATTCTGTGTCACAAAGTCCTATTGCGAGGCGCAGATTGAGGAATCAAAAAAGGAAAACGGATGTCATGCCATACGCACGCGGACAGTGAATGCTTGTTCACGAGTCATACGGCGATCAAGGCCAATCATGTATTGCGCATTGATTCGCTGAGAACGGCTTAGCATATGAAGGAATTCGGGGTCTCTGAGATCCTGGAAGGATCTACAACCCGCGTCGTAGAGCGTGCCAGCCCTTGATGGTCTGTATACGAAGAAATGAAATGCGCGGATGAATGCAAAAGTTCTTTCCTACCCTATACCACTGATACTTGACAATGATGATACCACCTGTTCTCTGCGCAGCTCGTCAAGGGTCTTTAGGGGCTTGGATCTTGCGTGTTCTGCCAGGGAAGGGTCTGAATTTTTAGCCCCCCTCGATCTGGATGGCATGGACGGTTCCTGTAGCCCGTCGGAATATCAAGTTGTGAGATCACAACAGAGGTGAATCACCCACGGACATTGGGAGTTCCAGAAAGATAAGCATCTATGCGTTTCGCAATACGCACACCTATTCCTTCCAGCTGGATGTGTCCATGAGACCAGAGTAAACAATGTAGACAAGTGTGGACTTGCATGCCTGACTTGCTCGACTGACCGAACTTGCTCAGGTAGCTGACCAATGGCATTGATTGCTTTCGTGTAGGCCCGTACTTTGTAAGAATTCGAGGACGGGGATGCTTTCTCCTCTTCCATGTCTAACACGCCCGTTAGTACAGTACTCCGACATGCTCGAGGACGAAACTTACACCGCGACAAGACTTGGATTAGCTCGTCATTTGGCCCTGGGGGGGTCAAATAGTGTCTTAGACCTGCTCGCACGAGAGGCGTCAAAGAATGCGTTTGTCTGCTGAGGAGCACGGACAGCATGGCGCGAAGCAAAGTGTCAGGAATGCATTCAGGGCGGGACATGCCGTTACGTAATACGCGTCTTTCCCTTCGCTTGACGCACTGCCGAGACCATCCTGGACGATGACCGACACACCACCACAGGCGTCGACGTCGTATCCGACGACGAACATGACCAGTCTGACTGATGCTCAACTCAGGCAAACAATCACCCAGCTGTCCAATGCAGCCACAAGTCAATTTCAGCCGTACGTTGCGACGGGCGCGCAGGCTGCTTCATCAAAGGGTCAGTCAACCGTTGAATATTCGTATCGACGATTCTGACACTCCCTCAGCCTACCTTAAAAACGTCCACACATGGTCGACGACAACGACAACCCCAAAGACTGCGACGCGTTCCCGCGCTCGCGCTGCCAAGGCCGCTCCCGTGACGCCCGCTCCAACGACTTACATCCCCGTGGCGTATCAGCCCCCACCAACAGTGCCCGCAGCACCCGCCCCACCCCCACCCCCGCCTAATCCACCCCCGCACCCCCTCCCGGTAGCCACCCAAGCGCTGCATTCTACCTACCCTTCCCGACTCCGCACAGGCACTTCTCTCCTAATGCAACCTATCTTGAATGTTTCCTCCGCCACCGCACGTACGTCCACCCGTCGTGGAGGTATGGTCAACTATGCCGAACCGGGATCAGGGGACGAATTTCCTGATGCTGGCGCCATCGACTCGGACGACTCGGACTTTGTCGCAAGCGGAGGCACTCGGACGGCCCTACGACAGTCCCGATCGCGTATAGGGACCGGAATGTTAGTCTTCCATTCTGGGAGCGGGATGTCGACGCCCCAGCCTCAACCACTACAACTTCAATCACAGCAACCGCTGAAACCGATACAAACAGAAAAGGCGGAGCTAGAACAGAGCTATCTGGGCATGATTCCCCCATCCCGATTTATTAAACCCAAGCCTATTGGTCCTACTGCACATGAATATTCGTGAGTCTTCTTCCGTGCATTCTCCCCAATGGAAACCGTGATGGCCCAACGTCCATTTCTGTGGCACGTTGGTTATCGATTTTAACATGATGGAATGCGCAGGTTCACGGACGCCCTTGAAAGTCATTCTCTAAAACGCACATCCCTCGTTCCTATCCGTGTGGAATTTGAGACCGAGACGCTCAGAATTCGAGACTGTTTCGTATGGAACCTCTACGAAACACTCATCAAACCTGAAACGTTCGCAAAGATTTTTTGCGTGGACCTTGATTTACCGATCGTTCCTTGGGCTGAGACTGTTGCTAATCAAATTAGGGCACAACTCGAAGAGCACGAAGGTGTTGCTTCGTTGGATTTAGGCGTAGACGATTATATTCACCGGCACACGGGTGGAGGCGGTGAAGGTGTCGAAGAAATCCCCGAGTGCAGAGTCATCCTGAGCGTGAGTCGACAAACGTTCTATCGTCCTCGCTTTATTCCATCTTCCCACCGTTTTTGACCCTAATCGAACGTGCGCATAATGCAAGGATGACTGACGAAGCTTATTGGTGCACAACCGTAGATTGACGTACAGATAGCCACTTTCCACCTGCTGGACCACATTGAGTGGGATCTTCTCTCGCCCCTAACACCAGAGGCGTTTTCTCAACAACTCTGTGCTGAACTCGGCCTATCTGGAGAAGCGATCCCACTCATCGCACACGCCGTACATGAGGAGCTCGTGAAACATAAAAAAGACGCCATCGAGTGGGGTGTTATTGCTGGAGAACGCGAACCAGCATCTTCCACCACAGAAGGGCCTGCAGCAGGGACAGGAGCTTCCGTTGGTAGCGGCATTATGGTGATGAAAGACAAAACGGGTCTCGGTCTCGGAGGGTGGGGACGAACTCCAAAGGATGGGAGAGGTCCAAAAACCCTGAGGAGTGTGTGGAGGGAATGGTCGGAGGCCGAGGAGTTCAGGACACGATTTGAGGTGCTGAGCGCAGAGGAAGTGGAAAGGAGGGAGATTGAGAAGGAGAGGGCTAGCAGGTGGGTTACCCCTCTTCACGGAATATCCCCGCAATTCCGCGGTGTGCTAAACCTGACTGTCCGCAGACGTCTGCGTAGAGAGACATCAAAATTCCAGACAACCAGAACGAGACGACGATGAAGACATCTGACGCAAGCAAGTGCCACCATCAGCGCTCGTGTTGGCTCCGAGTCCGTGCACCTTGGTCTTCACCCGACGTATTTTATTTCGGTATTTGTTGTAACGTCATGTCGGTGTGTCATCAGCCAGTGCCATTGACTTTCTGCCCTTGATATTATGGCTTGCCTCGCAGTTCATCGCACACTCTTCGTGATATCTAGCAGAAAGTACGTCGGGGACATTTGGAGTAAAAAACACGTAAGATCCAAACGTTCATTTCCGAGCTCCAAACGGTTTCCGCCTTCTGCCACTGGTCGGATGAGACCAAGACTCAGTTGGGAGATAAGCTGGGAAGAGCCTGACCGAATCAGGCCAGAAGCACAACAGAGGGAGACAAATCATGGAACCTTAACTCTGAAACTCAGGAAGGCATGCGTTGCGTCGAAGAGCAGCTAGGTATGTTACCCAATATGTGTGCTACACAATCGGCCCCTGCTCTGCGTTCAAACTAGTGGGGTTTGTTCGCAGGAGATCTGCAACGTTGTGTCCGCGCGTGGTGGAAGATTGATCATCGGGTGCACATGTACGGTGGACGGATGATTGATGGCCTGTTCCATGTTCAGGGTAGGTGTGATGAGCGAATGACGAATGGCCTTCCATTTGTTCCAACAAACGATAGCTGGCCCTGTTGGTCATGTACGGCCAGCTTATTCCGTCGCTCTCACACCGCAGGGCGGATGAGTCCCTGTTGGCGACAAGGGAACTTATAAATGCCCCCGTAGCCACATTTCCCCGCGAGGCTGGGGGCGGTCTTCGCCGCCCATGCCGTAAAGGGTGACAGCTAGCGACACCGGAGGCTGAGTGCTGAGCATTCAAGATGATGTGCACGGCTGGAGCCGAAGCACATGCCGCAGAGGGTGAGGACGGGGTGATGCTGGTGATCACGGTGATTGAGATACGGTCTCTGAGGTTATCTATCGTATTGGTTACGATCTGCCAAATTCCTCGGCGCTCCCTCTTTCCCAAGCTGGCGTACACTTTGCCAACTTTTCGTTATCTGCTGACCGCGTTCCTGGAGGTGCGTCGTGCAAGCTATACTGGCGCGCAGGGTCTGGCTGCATTCTTGGGGTAGTGACGAGGAATGACGAGCACGGAGCCGTACAATTGAGCAGCCCGCATGTGCTGAGCTGAGGTACATACATGCTAGAATGGAAGGCCGGCCGCGAAAACTCGAGTCGTCATCCGACTGCGGAGGCAATAGAGGATATGAGCCCACATTTGAATTTTGCCACTGACGCACTCCGCGGATCGTGGTGACTACGGTATATGCTGTACATAGTGTCTGTGGGGCCACCGATATCCACCGCTGTCGTCCCCTTGACACGGACTGCCTTTGATTCCGTGTCTAATAATACTGGCTCATAAGCCCATACCGCCTCTTGGAGAAGCTTGGAGCAAGAAGCTGGCACTTGCTGATAATACCGTGTCATTTTGGAGTGCGACTTCGCGCTTGAGCCATTTCAAATATGCGGCGAGTGGGGCCATCGATCTCGTTCTCAATCCTGGGGATTCCGGGAGCGTCCCCAACCCCCTGGAATTTGTCCTGGGGAAGCATTTCATACATTTCGATCATACAACTGGGCGTGTGTGTTGTTTTCGTTCCGGAATTCGCCGTAAACCGTATTTGGGACTCGTACGATCTCTTTCGTCTCCTCAGGTCCTGTAACTCGGGCTGGGGCTTTGTGGCGTTGCAGTCTATGGCGGCTGGAGGCGACGCCCGCGAGCGTGACAAGGTTTACGCGCATACCGCGAAGAGCGCTGGCAACGAGGCAGATCAAACGGGGAAGCGGTCGGATTACCTACGCGGCTTATCCAGGATCTCAGCACCGACCAACCCCAAGGGGTCGAGCCTACGGGGGACACGAATCGCGGCGGACAAACATAGCAGCGCCGTGAAACGCTGTCCATTCTGGGGTGATGCATCTGTCCTATCAACCGTATCAGATCGCTCTATCAGTGGCTGCGAATCCGCCATGCGCATGATAAGATGTCCAAGACCCGTCACGACTGGCCAGTTTCACGATTGCTAGGGTTGGCTCGACTCGGACGAGGGTCCTTTCTCAGATGCGACACTCAATAGGTCCGTTTGGCTCTCAGGTAACAAACGGGGTTAAAGAAGAGTCGGCTAGACAGGGACAGCCACGTCTGTCGGCAAACCTCAAGGATGCGTGTTGATCGCCATGCACGGGCTCTGCACGATGAATCAGCAGCCCGGCGCGGCGAGGTCTGGCTTGCTTCACGTCGGCGCCTGCTGACGCATGGAATGCACATGACGGTCAACTTTCGGACAGACGCAAGCGGCGCACGCCACGGAGGGTTGACATGTTCTAGGCTGGGGTAATCTAGATAAGAACGAGATAAGGCACTGGTGTAATGTGGGGTACATTTTCCGTTAGCAGGGAGAGAAGGTGATTATATAATACGGAAATGTCTCATTTCATTTTATTTTATTTTTGTTGTAACATATGAATGTTCGGCAATTCCCAATCTCGGACCGATACGGGCACGGAGCCATGTAGAATGCAGAAAGAAAAGACAGAACGGCAGGACACATCTCCCCCTCGAAACCATCGCCATCGCCGTACACAACAGCGAGCAAGAACCCCCGCCGTCGTCGCACAGACCCGCCTTGACGACGGAGTCTGTCCTGTGTCCCCACACACAGCCCATCAGCCGAGCCCCACGCGAAAAACAACCTGCGCCGTTAGTCCCTGTTGCGGCGCGCGAGTGTTCTCCTTTTCCGTGTTCCCCACGTTCGTATCGTCACCCCGCCTCATCCGCGTTTTAGAGGTCCCCGAGGCTGTCGTTCAACTCGCGCACAGCTTCGCCATCCATTTTACGACATTGTTGTCGCCGCTTCCCAACGCAACGTGTCCCACAAGTTTTCTCCTTTCCTTTCCTTTCCCTCCATCCCGAACTTCTCCCTCAATTAACAGACTCCGGCCTTACCCCGGACTTATCCCTTCACAACCCTTCCTGCTTCTTCACAACTCTCTCCCCCCTTGACGTCTATAGATTCCTATCTCATACTTACTAGCACGCCGTAATATCACACACCCTGTCTTCCTCCGAGTCTCGCCTTCGATTCCCTTTCCACAACCGGTCGAATGCCCTCCCTCCCCTTTGATAAATCTGCAAGACTCCGCCTCTAGAATATATCGCACTTTCACCTCTCCTCTTACATCACCGTGTGTGCTCCCTCCCTCCTCAGGGTCCTACTGTCATGTGTACTTATATCTCTCCTCTTCAGTCCTCTTCGATCCCTTTCGCCTCTACCCTCCCAACCCTCATTTCCATGGAGCCCTCTGCACCTCTCCCGACAACGCAGGATAAGGCTACCCCGCGTCCCTACAAGTGTCCCTATCCGCTCTGTGGTCGCGCTTTTAGTAGACTTGAGCACCAGGTCTGTGCCTTTCATCTGGTCCGCACTGCGCTCTGATCTCCGATCACTCTTCCCTAGACTCGCCATATTCGTACCCATACTGGCGAAAAGCCGTTCGTTTGCACCTATCCGTCCTGCGAGAAGCGTTTCTCCCGTTCAGACGAACTCACACGACATTCTCGAATACATAACAACGACCACAGCACCGCCGTGGTCTCCACACATGCCGCGAAAGGCAAACCCAAGACCAAATCCGAAAACAGCATTCCCGATGACCTCGAACCTAGTATTAGCCTTCACTCCCTCAACCATCCTGACAACCGCATTCAAGAAGCCTCGACCATCAGGGTGAAGAAGAAAGCGAGAAGTCGAGCGAACAGCGATGATGAGGTACGACTTTTTTCGTACGCGACCACGGCCTCGGCTCCCAATCTCCCCATCGTCGGCTCCCCACAACTTACATAAGTTTACTAATTCGCTCTAACCCAACAGGGATCCTATGCCCGACCCACCTCTCTTGGGTCATATGAGGCATCACACCACCCTCGGCGATCACAGACACAACTACCAATCGCCAATCCTTCGGCATTTTCCACGTTGTCCAGTGTGGCGATGGATGAGCTCTATGCACTTGAGCGCGAAGAGGCCCTGAGACGTGCAGAATATGAGGCCCGTCATGCAGAGGCGCTCCGTCGCGCCGAATATGAAGCCCGCAACGCAGAAGTTATCTACTTCCGCGGGCGTTCCAGCAAAAGCGCTACCACGAGTCCAGTCTCGACGCCATTCCACAGTAGCCTGCCCTTGAGGGGTGCAACTAATGACGTTGGCTATATGAACACAAGGGACTGGCCGGTGGAAGATGATGCTGGCAGGACCTTGGACAAGTTCGGCGCGACTAAGAAGAGAACGAGCGGTCCTTCTTGGCAAATGACGCCGATGGCGCAGGATGCCCGTCCGATATTGGACCCATCACGTTCCGCCACTATCCCTGAAGCGGCAAATGGTCGAGCAACCACCCTTGGCCCCGGTGTGCCCATTCATCCACTACATCCATCCCATCCGCCGGTATATCGCCAGCTCGCTACCCATGAAGATTCGCCCTCGCCGTTAAGCTCTGACTCGGATTCTATTCTGCCCCATCATGGCACGCAGCACTTGTCACATGGACCATTTGCGCGTTCCCGTGCGTCATACCCGGCTCCTGGTGCTTCTGCCGAGGTTTCGCCACATGGAATGTCGGTTGTCAAGCCCGAGTTCACGTTTACACCTTCCGCAAGTCCGTTCCTTGGGCCTCTTCAGACGCTCAACCTTCACTCCACAAATCCTTCGCGAGCGCCGTCGCCGATATTACTCCCTCCTGCACACGGGCATATCCAAAGCGATGCACCTGTTAGCCCGACCGAGGGACAAGGTCTCCGTCAACGCCGCAGGGGATCTAGCTTTGTTGGAAGTCCGCCGGGTTTAAAGGGTGCATTCGGCGCTACATCGCGCAAGAGGAGCTCGGGCGAAGTCTCGCAGATGGCTACGTTGCCGCATGTGCATACCTACCCAGGCCAGTTGTCACTTGTTGCACAAGCTGACCGAAGTCTCTACTCTCTGCCAACGCCACAGCTTTCGAGTGGGCCCAGTAGCAACGGTAGCAGCCCCGGTAGTCTCACACATCCCCTCCAAGGTGGTGGATACTCTATGCGCACGACGTTTGAGACTGTGCCGATGACACAGAGTCCATCGAGCTCACGACCCGCTTCACCCTCTCATGGTGTCAACAACAATGGAACGGCTCCTTCCAATGCCCATCATCTTGCTCATTCGGTTCACCTCGCGTTTGGCATGACACCCATCAATCCGTCAGGACCCCCTCGTAATACGTCTTGGCCGTCTACCAAAGCTACGAAACCAAACGGTTCACCGAGCGTGAACTTAAATTCAAATACCATTTCGTCAGCTTCCCTTCCCGTCTCTCGCTCAGGCTCTCCACCTATTACATTGCCACCCCTGAAGCTCAAATCGACGTCTCTTAAGGAACCATCGGGTTGTGGCAAGGAGACGAATGGTTCAGGCGACGAGCGAACGCGAGACAAGGATGCATACAAGATTGAACTCCCAGGCTTTCGGGAATTCGAGGCTGCTGCGCGTGCTACCCGGTGATAACCCATGCATATGTCCAGTTAACTTGTCTGACCTTCACCTCACTTCTTAATTATGTTCCTCCCATCGCCCCAAACATTATATCCTATTCCATGCTGTTTCCCCATCCACGATTCATCGCTTTGGCTATTCCCCGTGCAAGGACTTTTCGACTAGCTCTCCTTGACATAGAGTTAACTTTTAGACCGTCGATATCCAGGTGTGTTTCTTTCGCATAGATGCGTCACGTATATAGGGATCAGGCATCTTGAGGACGTATTTTATGTAGTCCTAATATTTCGTGTATCTACTCATCAGTCTCCACTCCCTTTGAGGCTTGTATGAATGCAAGGTTGTATCCATCCTCGCTGGGGTGTTGCTAACGTGGGGAGCGTGCGACGGAATTGAGGGGTATGTAAAAGGAGCCGGGATCGCAAACGTGCATGGTTGGGCGAACTCCGACTCGATGAAGAGCAGCCACATCGTGACACTGCCCATATGCACTCCCGTAGGTCGCACTCAATCCGCATGGACAACCTAGCTTCGAGTGGCATCGAACGAATGAGAAAGGATATGTTGTTGAGAACGTGCGCCAACGGCTTTCCGTTCTCGAGGTATGCCTAGCAATCTACGTCAGTGTGGTGATGGCAGCCGAAGTGTCGTAAATTGGCAGGAAATTGACTGCACACAAGTCTTGCGTGAACAGCCTTTGCTTCTCCCGTCAGGGCGGGAAGTGGTTGGCCAGCGCTGGAGACGGTAAATCTGTTAATCCTAACCACCATAGGCTGACAGCACACATGCGCTTTCGCCAAGATTTTCGTGTCCAACTTTGGGACTTTAATCAAGAAGATGTGCGATGTCCGTCACAAACCTACGCAGGGCCCGCCGTCAGTATTCTCTCCTCGGAGATATATAAACTACTCAACGAAAGCGATAACGACTTGTAGGGCAATGTATTATCTCTCGACTTCTCTGCAACCAACCAGTATCTTATAAGGTCCGCAAACGAATCATATTTGCTTCTGGGATCTAGTTCCCGACATTCTTAGCGGCGGCGCAGACAATCTCATACTAAGGTTCGATATATCACGACTAGACGTTGGTTCTGGTCAAGGAACACGTCCCGCTCAGGACGTTTATCGACGGCATGATGTAAGTGGGTCCTGCTAACGCATGGTTCTATCGGTCGCATCAACCTAATCATGACACGTACAGGATAGCGTGCGGAGCGTGAGCGCACATCCCTACCAAGATGAAGTATTCCTTAGCGCGAGGTAAGTCCCATGACGTTCTGAGTTTACGAATTTGCATTTCATCGTTCTCGTTGTCCTAGTGAAGACGGAAAGATCATCATCCACGATACACGTGTTGATAGGAGGCTGTCATCTGCGCAGGGAACCATTCAACATGCGACAGAGTTTACAGGCGTTCAAACACATCCTGTCATGGAACACATCTTCGTCACTAGCGACTCCCACGGGCAAGTATGCCTCTGCGACAGCCGGATGGCGTTCGGCCCGTTATCTGGTAGGTCCAACGAAGGGATCGTGCAATATGTGAGCGTTCCAAGGTCGGTTATTATCCCCATCCCTCGGCTCAGGCATCTTCAAAGTACAACACGAAGCTGTCGAAACGGTCTTTGAGCTACCTGAGCAATCCCGAAAGCAGTAGTATTACTTTTGACCGCAATGGTCAGCACGTATTGCGCCGTTCGCTAATGCGTCCGTAAACTTAACGTCCACTTTCATTTAGGAAGTAAGTTGGCCGTGACGATGCTTGTGAGTATTTGTTTCAAAAGTCGAGTCCTCTCCTCCAAACCCTAGGGTAGCATTGGTTTCCAACCATATACGCTGTCTCGGATCCTCACCCTCTTGCTGTCCTAACTGGCAAGAACAACCCTGACGGGTCGCCTGTCGATTCCGGAGAAAGAACGTACTCTAATTCATGTACCATGAAGGTAAGATTTCATGGGCGGGCTTTCACTAAGACCCTAACGTGACTAGTCAGGAGCATTCGGTGGGCCCGGCATGAACGAAGATACTCTTTATGGAGCAGGGTCTGATGACTTCAGGGGCTACGTCTGGAAAATACCAGAAATCGGCACGCTCTCGGCCCTTAGGCAGGAGATTAATGCGGATGAATGGATGTCACATGAATGGACTGATGTCTGCGGTGAGTTCATCGATAGCTTAAATGTAATACCGCTTCATTCGTCGGGGGCCCCAGCTTACTCCGAAAGTCAGTGGGCGACACGGTACATTCCGCTTCAAATCGACACACCACTCTGCCGATTAAATGGTCAGCTTTAATGATCGGAAGGAGCTCAACCTGCATGCCTGATCTCATTTTTCGTGTCCTCAGGGCATAGGTCTATCGTCAATGCCGTTGCAATGCATCCATCGCTTCTCCATATCGTCACATCTGGCATAGAGCGTCATGTGTTTTTGCATAGCCCAACACGCACTTCGCCGGTCGCTCCTCAGCTTTCAGAAACGCCACCTGAGACAAGGATGTTAGGAGATCAAAGTCCTCTGGACACCGCTCGCTTCTTGAGAACACTGCTATTGGGCCCGCATCCAACACTACATGAGGAAATCGACGAAGCAGGTGATGAAGAAGCGATTTCCTTGTTTGATCAGTATGTCGTTCTGGCCGATCATCGCGAGCATTCTCCTCACAGGGAAATGTATATAGCATTTTAAGGGAAGAGGGTGGAGGGGACGTGTTTACACTGCGGCATTGGGGAGGCAACGAAGACTCTGGTGCTGAAGACGATCACCTCGTGGTTAATATGATGGACTCCCCACCTTCATCATCATAGTCCGTTGAGCAGGTGGTGTCCATGCAGGCTTGCCGGTGTTGTAGATCGTGTCGTAGATGGTGTTCGTTCAATGGTCTGAACCATACGGCCTGGCTTCCAACTCGTTTTGCACCATGTGTTTCACTCCTGCTTTACTGGCTTCCATTTCCCTGATCCTATCTTCACAGCACCTTCGTACAGCAAGTTGTCGGACACACCCGGGGATTTAGCGCCCATGCTGTGAATGCACGTGTGCATCGCTATCTCGATAGGACCCGCACCAGACGAGGCGCCGTCCCCCATCTCATCAAACATCATCATGTCGGCCCTCCTTACGAGGCAGACCAGGGTTGAGATCCAGGAATCTAATATTGCGGTTCTAGGCCGCCCAGAGGTAGAGGTGGCGCTGACGATCGACGGCGACCGCGATCTAACAAATTTTCCATTGTCCAGTTCGGAGCAAAGTATCAAGTCAAGGCAGACAATACGGATCCTGCATGGAAGGACGTCGGCAAAGTGGGCGGCGTGAAGATGTGGCGGGTCGAACAGTCTACGTTGGTAGACTGGCCAGATCGGGGACCGCATGTGGTCAGACCTCAGGATCGGTACGGGTACTTTTATGATGAGGATGCGTACCTCATATTGCATGTGAGATTTCTCGCATGTGCTTCTTTTCCCGCTTGCTGACGGATTGACGGGCCATATCAGACGTATACAAAGAATGAATCTGGCAAAATGCCATTCTTGTATGATGTCTACTACTGGATAGGCCAGAAAGCTACGCCGGACGACACCGCGACCGCCGCTTATAAGAGCGTCGAACTCGATGAACGTGAGTGTTCAAACCGCTGTCATCAAGTGGGATCAATCGGCGCATGCAGGCTAATACTTGGTGTAACAGTTCTCGGAAAGCAGACGGTTCAATACCGCGAAGCCCAAGGTCACGAATCTGACCGCTTCCTTCTACTGTTCCCGACTTTCATGGTTTACAAGGGAGGCAAGTCGACGAAGTGGCACCACCCTTGTACCCGCCTTGCCCCAGAAGTGAAGAAGATCTACAGGATGTGGACGACGACAGAGAAAATTCACAACGAATTCCGCCTCTACGGCAACGACAAGGGAAAACAAACCATTTCGTACGAGCTCTCCTTTGACGGTCTCGAGATCGAGCAGGGGGGCGTCTACTGCTACGATTCCAGCGACAAGATTGGGCTCTACTGCACCAGAGCAAGCTATGCCTGGGATCGCTACTTCGTCGGGGAAATGGTGATGCACATTGGATACTCGAGGCTCGGTTTCCATAAGAATTTCGCTCACTGGGGTCAGTCACTCCTCTCTTCGGAGGGGGGGGGGGCATTACAGGACGGCTTGCTCACGCTCCTTTCCCTGTATAGACGATGGCACTCCAGGAGACCACGAATTTATGGAGCTGGTCGGAGTCGACAAGTTGACGCCACTCCATTCGCGCGTGTACGACCGTGACGTGGGTTCCCCTGCGCGACTGTATCGCCTCAACCAGGCCGTTCCCCACTTGGAATATTCACCAGTCGAATCGCCTTCCTCCACGCTCGATGCGTTGGACTCCAAGGACATCTACATTATCGACGACTATAGGAACGCACATGATCCTGTTGTGTACGTGTGGGTCGGCAAGGATGTCGCTGATGCCAAGACGCGCTTTGCGCTTGTGAATGGGGAGATGTACCTGAAGGAAAAGAAGGTTCGTGGGGGACCACAGCTTTCGTGGTCGGTGGCGGTGGTCAACATTAGACAGGGCCTGGAAACGTCTCAATTCCTGAAAGCGTTGAGTTCCGCGGCCCTGAAGGGTGTAGATGGATGACCAAAACAATGCTAGGACTTCGCTCGTTCCTATGTAACGACGAGGTAGAAACTGCGGGAGGAACGACACTCCTTGCCCATCATTAAGAGGAATGAGCATTGCTAGTCTCGATGACATTGATGTAACCGGATGCGAATCAGGGTACAACACTGCAGGGAAGGATATCAATGAGTGGGCTATGTTCAGCAGTGTTATGGTAATAATAGAATGAAGAGAGGACCAAGTAAAATGTCCCATCCAGCCTGATACACCAAAAGAAAAGTAGAGGATTCTCTCATAAGTGCTAATAGCGCGCGTCCCACGCTGTTTTGTACAGTGGCGCATGAGTGGGGGTATAGCCAGGAGGAGCACCAGATCCCATGTGCATGTCATACGCAGCCTGGGGCGTGGGGGCATGGATCGGCTGGTAGCTCGGTGTGTTTGTTACCCAGGCAGAGTTAGGCGCCAAAGTACTCTTCATGTTGTGGCGACGACGACGGCGGCAAACTATGCCTACCACGAGCAGAACGAGAACGAAGCCGAGACCAGCGATCAGGCCGATCAGCCATGGCGCCATCGAGGGCCCAGAGTTGGAGCTCGAGGAGCCATTTGACTTGAAGAGGCTCGCAATTTCCGCGCCAGTGGCTCCATTCTGGCCATTGCGGATTGTTGCAAAGTCTTCTGCCGCTTGGGTTGCGTTTGTCATTGGAAGGAGCTGGATGTAGGCTGTGTCTGTTGACGGCATGGCTCCGTCCACCAAGTTGCCAAAGTTGATGAGTATATAAGCGTTACGCACTAGAGGCATCGGCCATCTATCAGATCCAGGACTTCCGAGAAAAAGAACCAGCACTTACAAAATGCCATTCCCAAAATCATGTCAAAGACGATTTCATTTTGGTCCACAATGTTGAACGCGTATGGTTGGAACTAATGAGGAATCAGCAAAAGGTGGATGCGTGTGACTATCGCGCTCACCGCGCCTACGCAATAACTTTTTCCGCCCGTCTGGAGGCCAAATCCATCGAAGTTCAAATCGAGAGGATGAATGGGAAACTCCACGCCCCCAAAGAGGAAACTAGCATTAACCGGTTGGTTGCAGGGCATGACATAGATCTCCCCGAGCCCGGAGACGTTCGCAAGGAGAGCACCGGGGACGCTACCGTATATCGCATTCGCAACAGCCCTTTGGAGATACGATCAGAGCTTGTCCAGATTTGCCCGCCATGGGTACTCACGGAGAAACCTGCGGGAGGGTGAACCCCGTGTCGAAAATGACGGTTGCATTCTGGGTTTGTGCACCTGTAACTTGAGTCTGGATCTGAATCGGTTGCCCATCCGGACCAATGATGCCATTGACATCGAGTAAAGTCTGCCAATGCTGGTTACCTTGGAGAGAAGCAAGAGTGACGGGGAGCTGAGGTTGGTTGAGAATATCTTTGTAGTCCGTCAAAACCCCTCCAACGGCAAGGTCTCCAGGGTAGGGCTCCTCTGGATCATTCGAACGCTGGAGAAGAATTGCAACCGTAGGCGAGACTGACGAGTTAGAGGTGAAAATCCGGTCAAGGGGAGGGTTGGCTGTAGATGATCCTATCGAAGCTCGGATGCTCGATCCAGAGCTGGGCCCGAGGCCAACCAAACCGCCGGCGCCGGCGGCTGCGTTTCCATCCGGGGCATAAACTGGAGTATGATGGGTTGATAGGACCAAAACGAGTATGAGTTATACGTACTAAAGTATTGGTCCGGGATAGAAAATCCAGTAAAATCAAAGGAAGCGGACATGACGTTGCCTAGGGCCTATTGAATACACACACCGCGAACCGGTACACGAAGTAGGGGGTTTCACCTGAAGCCGAGCCGGACGCATAAGATACGCTGGCCTGAGTGCTTTGAGAGACAGCGCCTGGTACTTGAGTGGATACCCAGAGATCAGAGCTGTCAAATGGGCAAAGGTAGGTCAAGGTCAAGCATGAGAATCACTCGTGATGGAACGATGCACACCTCCCAGTGTCAATCATGATGGAGACAGATGCCCCGTTGAGGCTGGCATTGACCGTGTAGACTATATTTTGAGAGTCACCTAGTTGTGACACGGTTCCTGACATGGCAGTCCTGCGCTTGAGACCAGAGGTGGACGCATGTCGACCTGAGAGCTGAAGGTGGGTTGCATCACCACGAGTAGCCAAGGCCAACAGACCAAAAGGAAGAAATAGAGAGGGCCTCATGAATGGCAGAGAAAGAAAGAGGAAAGAAAGAAATTGACGCTCGACGTGGGCACGACGCCATTAAATGATGGGCCTGGTCCACGAGCCATTGGCTATTATGATACTCCGTCGCGCTTAAGCGTAGCAGTCTGCACAGGTTTTTGCGGAATTGTCGCACTGCCGCCGTGAAAGGATGAAGAAAACTTGGCCTTCAGGGGACGTTCTCATTGTAGTACAAAAAGTAGACACGGCGCTGGGAAACAAAGTTGAGAGTTGCAAGTGAGCGTGAGTGAGATCTCGCCAAGAATCACAGCCCGGTTAATTTCATCCTCCACGTTCAGGTTTTTCAATGCGTTCTTTACCACTCCTTCATTCTTTTCTACTTTCCTTTTCTCCCCTGTCTGCCTTCGCAATTTCTATCCCCTTCACTGTCACCTCTCGTCAACACCACTCTCGCCAGAACAGCAACACCACCAGCGGTGCAGTGCCCGTCGGGAACACACAAAATGCTTTTTACTACTCCAACATCACCCTCGGTGGTCGGCAGATATCTGTCATGTTGGACACCGGAAGGTGTGTTCGTTCAAGCTCTTCCATCATCTCACTCGGCACTGATGTCCCAATAGCTCTGATTTATGGGTAACCGGCGAGGTATCTGGTGCCCAGGACACTGGCACGTCCCTAACACTATCCTACGCCGTTGGCAATGCTGCTGGTCTGTCGTCTTTCCCACTTCAGACCCGTCCTTACGCCCTCCAAAGGTGACGTGTATACTGCCCCATTTCAACTCGACGGTTACGCCGTCCAAGATCAGGCATTCCGTCAGTCTACACATCTCTTCAGCTCTCTATTCCCGCTCATTTCCTCGATGCAGTTCTCGTCACGAATACGTCTTCTTTCTCTACTAACATCCACTCTGACGGTTATGACGGTCTCATTGGCCTCGGCCCAAACACTGGCTCTTCAATTTACAAGAAACTCAGCGGGGATTCGGGAAGCAGTACCATCAACCGAATATTTCAGCAGAATTCCTCTTCCGACCCGTATATTACCTTGATGCTCAGCCGTAACGGCGATCCAGGTAGCCAGATAACTGGCCAATTTACCATATCATCCATCGTCCCAGGTTATGAAAACATAGCGAAGCAACCACAGCTTCCGGTAGAGAAAGTGTACAAGCTTACGGACAAGGACCAGCACTGGCAAATATTGACAGAAAAAGACAAGGGCATCATCGGGCCCGATGGGAACCCAATCCAATACTCGTCGATTGTCCCCAAAGCACCGGACGGTCAATTAGTCGCTGTTTTGGATTCTGGATTCACGCTACCCCAGGTTCCTCGGTCGGTGTCTGATGCCATTTATGGCCGCGTGCAAGGTGCAGAGTGGTCGTCATCAAGTCAGGCATGGCTCATCCCTTGTGGACAAT
The DNA here is from genome assembly GCA_038088915.1 of Sutorius aff. eximius. Classification (NCBI taxonomy): domain Eukaryota; kingdom Fungi; phylum Basidiomycota; class Agaricomycetes; order Boletales; family Boletaceae; genus Sutorius; species Sutorius aff. eximius. The sequence goes on from JBBPJV010000374.1 coordinate 18,320, forward strand.
TGATCAACGTCACGCTCAACTTTGGTGGCAACTCATATCTGGTGCATCCATTGGACGTATCTTCCAGTGATTTCGGTGTGACATTTTCGAATGGACAGCCTGCCTGTCTTGGGACTGTGAGTCACTTCAAAAGCCCTTGCTCACACCTAACCTGTCGCCAGTTCCAACCCATCAGTTCCGCTTTTAGTTTGCTCGGAGAATATGACATGATCCTTGGCATGGCATTCAGTATGATTATTTCTGTCTCGCTTTCTCTTTGCGACTGACAATTGTTTTCTAGTGCGGAACACCTACACTCTGATCAATTTTGGCGACTTGGTTCCGGGCAGCTCGAGCTCAAGCAATCCTTATGTCCAACTCCTTTCTCTCACCGACGGGACCTCTGCGATCAACGACTTTATCAAAGTCCGATTGGGCGGCCAAGACCTTATTAACTCATCTCAGTACGCCCTCTTGCCAGCATCGCAGCAGCAACACTCGCCCGAGACTGCTGCAGAGAAAAAGGCACTGTACGAGGAGGAGGTGCTCAGTCGCTGGCCCTACATCCTCGCCGGAAGCCTCCTCTTCGTTATCCTCCTTGTTGCTTACATTGTCTGGCGCTGTTGCTGCAAGCGTAAGCGATTGGCCAAGAAAAAAGCAAACCAGCAGACGGGCACTACTCCTGCAGGGGCAACCGCAGGGCCATACTCGCTGTTAGCGGATTCGGGAAGCACCGCGACTCTCGCAATGAAACCGATGCGTGGGTCTTCCAAGGCATGAGTACGGCCGATGGACATTCGCACAACGCCAGCCTTCAGCTTCGTCCGCGTAACGATAAAGTACTGGCGCGTTTGTTATATACCACGAGCAAGCTCGACGCGTAGCTGGCTACATGGACTTGCTTCAGATTGCACGTAGTTGCATGTTGATATAGCCACCAACTCATCCATGTAAAGAGGGTCTCAAAGACCCGATCTCCCCCGATATGTACTGTCTGTCCCTCCTTTGCCGTGTGGACTTAATACATTCGACATCTTGCATTGAACATGCGCATGCGGTCCCGACTAAAGTAGCGCTAAACTTGGGATGCGTAAAGAGCTCCCTTGCCAACGCTCCCCGAGCACGAGGATCGAGTGTGCAAAGGATAGCAGTGTGGCGAGGTAGACCACCATCCTGAGGAACAACGACGCGCCGGCGTTTTGCTGAACGAGCGCTTTGACGATCACACCGAGCCCGCGTGCCTCGTAAGAGTCCTTCGACGTCGACGCACAGTCGGACCCATGTCGGACCCGAGCCCGATCAGAAAGGCTATCCGAGTACGATGATGCCACATGAGGATGATTGGTACGAGAGTGCGGGCACACCGACGCCATACCAGGACCGCTCCCAGCGTCTTCGAGGAACACCGAGTCCGTCGTCGCGCAGTCCACCGGGATCCCTACGACGACGACCGTCGATCCGTTGTCGTACCCGCATGTCCAATTTCCCACCCGTGGAAATCCAAGTCCGAGTCCAAATCCAAGCTCGAAGTCGGGGTCGGGGTCGAAACCGACGTCCCGCGTGCCGCAAAACGTGTGCGAGACAACCTGACACGAACATCTAGCGTCGCACTTTGGACCCCTCAGATCGGCACGAACAACTCCACCTGGATCCTGCACGTCTGCGCGTGCCCCCTGTGACTCCGATTTCACTCCCGCGTCCGCTAGGGACGGTGCGTCTGAGAGGCCGTCGCACAGCGAGACACTGCCAAATGACGTCAGACCGGAAACGTGCATCGGGTGCGACGGCCATGCGGCTGCGAGACGCCCATGCAGGGCAGCCATAGCCGCAGAACCAGAACCAGAAGCGGGGGAAGCAGGAGAAGGCGGGACATGGATGGGCCCCCGTAATCCGGCGTCGCATCGGAACTCCGAGTCAAAGAAGCACGCACGGGAGAAGGATGAGGAGGGAATGCTGCTGGCAAGGTCGGCGTGTCGTGTGGTCGGACGAGGGTGCGTGCTTACCTGCAGGCGTGCCACCATAGGGTGATGACGAGGAAGAGGTGGTCTGGTTCGTTGGCGCAGACGTTGGGTGTTCTGTCGTACAACCAACTGATGCCCTCAGGGGTACACATGTCGATGTCTGGTAGGACGAGGCGAGATAGGGCCGTGATGGGACACAACACGTCGACGAATGGGTCTTTCATCCGTCTGACAGATCGAAGGGGAATCGTATGTGACGCTAGACGGCAAGGCCATCCTGCTTTTTGTACCCGAGAATGCAGACAATGCGTGGGCCGTCGTCAAGAGGGGCACAAAGCAACTTCAAAGCGTGGCAGGACCAGTCACTGGGTGGGCTCATGATTGATCGAATGTCTGATCCTGCACGGGCATCTCAACAACAATGAAAGATTCTCCGCCTCCTTGACCACATCCACGAGAGAAACTTAAAACAAGTTGGATAGCGTGAAAGATCGAAGTGCTACATGATGCGACTCTCCGTCATCTAGCGTAATCCTGGTTTGGTCAGGATAAAGTAAAAACAAGTTACCTAGGTGCCACTGCGGTATGAACGTGTTACATGCATAAATCCTAAAGCTCTGCTGCATACTGTGTGATGGTTAGCTCCACATCCAAACAAGAGCGAACGCAAGAAAAACGTACGTTGGAGGGTGTCGTATCCAATGGTGGCAGTGATGTGACAACCATGGACATCGACTGTGTCCGTCTGTGTACCGGTGTTGTCGGTGCGTCTCGAGTAGAAGGGGCCGCTGCCCTGTCGTCCTTCTTTCCCGTCGACTCTATGACCTCGAGAGCAGGAAGCTTGAGTCTCTGTGGGTGTGGCGTCATCGAAGGAAATTTTTCTTTTGGTTGTGTCTCTGGGGATGACACCTTGATCGACCTGCGTCTTTGTGGTCGCTTCGGGGGCGCACTCTTTGCAGGCTGTGGTGCCAACCCTTCCGCCTTGCAATTGGTGTCGTCCTTGGGCTCTATGAAACCGACTTCTGAGGGACGACTTCCGTCAGGTCGCGTCCACAAAAAAAAAAAACCGCCACGGTACTCACGGTCCGTCTGAAGCTCCGTCTCGTGCGCGAGCTTACAGTCATTCCCATGCTTACAATGGCCAGCGGAGAACGCTGGACATATTTGTCCTGGGACGTCATTCAGAACGTGTTTGGAAGCGGGGCGCGTGTACAACTTACGCTGGCCGCCCATCATCACGCCGCCACCGATCACACGCCACGTTATTGGGTAATAATCTCGCGCGCGATAGTCGTCGTACTTGTTGCGCGGCTTTGGCGGCAGTCTTGCATCGGTTGGCAGCGTCAACTCTTTAGGTGAGTTATCCACGTGTTCTTTGGACTCGGGATCGTGGATGCTGATGCGCGTTGGAACGTGAACATGGGCCAAGGAAGAGGACGTCGGTGCTTACAATGTACATTTTTCACCGCTGGTACATTTACCGTTCGTCGCGTAGAATTTGCAAGGTTTTGCTACAAATGACGTCAAAAGATAACGATGTCAATCGGAAAAAAACTGACAGACACACTCTTGTAAGCGAGGGGTTTCTTCTTCGTGTCATCTTGCCATGGCAGAGAGAATGGGGGTGGTAGCGACATCATCGAGCCCTGATCGAGACATTGCGCCGACATCGCGCGTGGTCGCCCCGTCATATACTCGGCCTTGACGGTGGGAAAAATCGGATAACTAAAGGCCCCATATCCCGATGACGAATTGATCCCGAAGTCGCTAGACGGGCTCGCGATGGCTCGGACGGTGCTTAGTTCTGGTCGTTCCGACCATGCTGGATCGAGCGCCATGCGAAACCGATGGTCCATGCTCGTCGTAGAGGATGATTCGGCAGAAGAGGGTTCACTCTTGTCGTCGGGGTAGTCCAGGATCGTCTCCGCCCGACCTGCAAATCCGTACCGCGGGTCAAGGGGAGGGGAAGAGGGAAGGTACGGTTGCCATAAGACGACGGGCTGCGTTTGCGGGCCCAGGGGGCGATAGACAGGGGAAGTTTGCCCAAGAGGATGGTAAGCTATCGGCCAGAGGTTATCAGAATGCTGTGTCTCATGCACACCGTGTGTATGACTCACGAAACATGTGTTCTGCTCGGTATGCTGGATGCGGCAAGGTGGGCGCTAACCTGGATCAGTCCCAGCCGAGCAGACCATGGGATAGAAACACTGACTCTCTACTTGAACAGCTGTGGCGGAAACGTGTGCAAAGGGACAGCCCGAGCCCCGTCTGCAGTTGCCTGCCTGGTAATATCGGCAGGTAGCACGTTTGTTATAGAGACCGGTTGGGGATAGGTCCTGACTGCCTGAACGCCATATGATGAGGGCACACCTAGCGATTAGAGTAGAGGAAGCTCACCGTTACAGAGAGTGCAGCCCTGGTCTTCGTGAACATAGGCCATTGATACCATACGTTCCACGGATAATGTGATGGCAGAATCTGCGAGAGGAGAACGAGGTGTAAGAGGTTAAGGCACCTCTTGTCCCTTGTTAGGGCGCAAGACAATGCAGCAAGACAGTGAGACAAGGAAGAGAATCAATGCAAAGATATGTCAGGAGGCAAGTTTCCTCCGGTCTGGGTTGGTCACCGCATCACCATGCACGCGCCCCGAAGCTCAAGAAGATGACAATGACTATATCCGAAACCGGTCTAGTTCCGAAGAGATGAGGTCAAGGATGATGACCCGCATTTCGCTCACGAGGACGGATGGAAGCCGGGCTGGCTTAATGGTAAGTTCAGGCGAGCAGACGACCCTTGCGGAAGTGAAGAACATAAGCTTTACATGCACGCGCTCATTCGCGGAAAGAATCTATGGTTCGGTTCAGCGAACTCGGCTGTGTACTTACGAGGAGAACAAGAGGGACATTGCGTGGTGGTGGGGTCAAATATAACGCAGGAACAATAGTAGGCCTGGGAGACCCGGTTGCTATCGGGCGGGCATGGAGTGCTCATGGCTAGACAACAATAACGCGACGAGACTGGAATGTCAATTTTCCATTCGTACCTTGCAGGTGGTGAACCTTGTCTTGGACTTATTGTTCGTTCGGAGATGATGGTCTGCATTTGGTAGAAGGGCAGTTCGCAATCACACGGCGACGTCGGGGATGAAACTTTATCATTCGCGCGCGATAAAAAGTGCGAAAACACGCAAGTGTCAAGAATATAAGTATCGTCGAAACCTTGTCCCAGACTGAAATGCAGCAGCAAGGCTATGGTACAATAATACGACAGAGAATCACGCGTTCGGCAAAGACGTGTTGCCATGTCGGTCATGGAGCAGTGGGGTGCGTTCGGTGGGTGGCGAGGGAGTGGTGGGTGTGGATGGGTGGTTCGAGTCGGCGTTTGAAGAGGTGTTGGAGGTCTTTGGGGTGAGAGTGAGTTGCCACGGCTGGGTAACATCCGCCTTGCAGACGGGACACTGGAGTGGGAAAGATGGTGAATAGGGTAGGATGGGGAGTAGAGGGGACGTACGAGTTTCTTGCGATTGATCAACCATGCGTCGACCTCGTCGAGATGAAAGATGTGGTGACAGGGCAACTCGCGGACGCGATCGCCCTTTGCAAACTCTGAGAGACAGATTGCGCATTCGGCCTGTGTTTCACACCATGGTATTAGAAGGGGTTGATCGTGAGAACCAGATGGTCTTGAGGCACTCTGATCGGCAGCCTCAATGTCAAGCGTGGTGGGAAGCGAGGACGGATCTAGGTGTGGGATGGAACCTTGATGCTTTTCCCAAGCGGTACCATTCCAGACTCTCCAGGGGAGACTTTTTACGAGGAGTTCTGGTGCACGATCACGCTGGGCAGCACGTGCCATGCGGACGCGATGAATGAGGAGCGTGACAAAGGTGAGACAAGAGGGGAGGATTAGGATGATGATGAAGGTGAGTATAGGGCTATGCGAGCGTGAAAAGCACGGAGTGGAGAGAGGGTGATCGGACATACGAGTACCATTCCCAAGTAGAATATTGAGTTGTGATGAGGAGGGATAGGGTCTTTAAGCCGGCATGACGAGTTGTGGAAGCGTCGATTAAGAGGACGAGATCGTTGTAGTCTGAGTAGGTGATGTAGGTCGAGGGTGTGACGATATCGGAGGCATCGTCTAGAGGAGAAGGTCAAGAGGGCGTCTAGGGGGAGGGTGGCGAAGAGGACCTTTACTGTACATGTTGATGAGGGAGTCGGGGAGACCGGTGAGATCGGGGTTCTGTCCGCCTACGACGACAGCGCGTGCGCCGAGACGCTGAGCTTCCCTGACCTGAACTGGATGGTCAGGATGGAGGAGGAGGAGGGAGAGAGGACGTGCCTTGTCTGTAAAGGGACAGTCACCGCGCTGCACGAGGGCGATCCACGGTTCCTTTGGATCGGGATGGTGTAGGCCGATGTGGCAGAGGGGGGGACATGCCGAGTTTGATGCATTGTAAAGGAGACGGGGAGTGTTGGGTGGACATGAGGAAGTGAAGGAGGAGAGAGGGAGGACGTATCCGAGGAGGGGGTCATCGAGCTCTGGGCCAAATGCGGCGGGACGAGCGTGGAAAGAGAGCGGGGGTGAGCGATCGACGACCGAGACGGAGCTCTCCGCACCCCAAACCCAAC